>JAQZBX010054388.1:0-18660 GCA_029593785.1 Cabassous unicinctus
GTAACTGGTACTTTCTCTGGACCAAGTACCTGGTAAAAATCTTTAAGTGCATCTCCAACTCTCATCCATCTTTTTTCATCTATTGTTCCTTCTTGAGGGAACCAAGGACAAACCTCTTTTAAAAAATCAAAAAAACTT
Source organism: Cabassous unicinctus (assembly GCA_029593785.1). Classification (NCBI taxonomy): domain Eukaryota; kingdom Metazoa; phylum Chordata; class Mammalia; order Cingulata; family Chlamyphoridae; genus Cabassous; species Cabassous unicinctus. The sequence continues at coordinate 139 of JAQZBX010054388.1, forward strand.
AACAACTGCTTAACCTTAACCTTTACCCCTCGCATCTTTAAAGCCTCTTTTAGGCCTTCCACAAATACTTCGTGCTCACTTAATGCTTGTCCCATAATTGCGTTGATCTCTTACCGGGATTCTATGCTTGCTGGGCAGGCTCCCCCGCGACGATCCCTTCTCTCCTCCAAAATGCGGCCATCTTCTCTGACCAACGTTCATCACTGAGTCCCCTGTACTCGAGCCCCACATTGGGCGCCACTTGTCCCGGCCCGCGGGACAGTCAACGGGTATCTACGAGAGGGGGAGCGGGAATGGGATGGAACAAGAGACGCGAGAGATGACAGCAAGACAGGATTCTGATCAAGCTGCCAAAGTTTATTGAAGAAACAGGGTATATATACTGAGGGGAAAAGGGTGATGATTGGTGGACCTAGAGACGGGTGGCAGTTCGGGATTGGTGGTTGCCGTTGCTAGTGTAAGCGGCGGTTGCTTTCGGCGCGAAGGGGAAGTTTTGGCGCGAACTCTCTAAACTTCCTAGAAGAAGGCTGACAATAACTCAGACTGTTCTTGTATCAGCCCTGGCAGCCATGTTACAAGTCACCGGTGCTGCTGACAAGGTGCATAGTATGTGTGCTACCGTGAAGGTCCCCAACACAAATCCAGCATCCTTTTTTGATAAAAATACTTCAAAAGATAGAAATAGAAGGGAAATTCCTAAATATGATAAAAGGCATATATGAAAAACCCACAGCCAATATCATACTCAATGGGGAAAGGTTGAAAGCTTTCCCTCTAACATTGGGAACAAGAAAAGAATGCCCAGTATCACCATTGTTATTCAATGTTGTACTGGAAGTTCTAGCTAGGGCAATGAGACAAGAAAAAAAAAATTAAAGGCATCCAAATAGGAAAAGAGGAAGTAAAATTCTATTTGCAGATGACATGATCCTGTCCTTAGAAAATCCTGAAGTATCCACGACAAAGTTACTTGAGCTAATAAATGAGTTCAGCAAAGTGACAGGATACAAGATCAACACGTGAAAATCCATAATGTTTTTGTACACTAGTACTGAACAACCTGAGGTGGAAATCAGGAAAAATTCCATTTTCAATAGCAACAAAAAGACTCAAATACCTAGGAGTTAATTTAACCAAAGAAGTACAGGACCTATATGCAGAAAACTACAAAGCAATGCTAAAAGAAATTTTAAAAGACCTAAACAAATGGAAAGACATTCCATGTTCATGGATTCGAAGAATAAATATCATGAAGATGTCAATCTTACCCAAACTGATTTATAGATTCAATGCAATACCAATCAAAATCCCAACAGCTTACTTTGCAGAATTAGAGAAGGTAATTACCAAATTCATCTGGAAGGGTAAGTGCACCCGAATAGCCAAAAGCATTCTGAAAAAGAAGAGTGACATGGGAGGAATCTCACTGCCTGATCTTGAAACATATTACAAAGCTACAGTGGTCAAAACAGCATGGTACTGGCATAAAGATAGACACATCAATCAGTGGAATAGAATTGAGAACCCAGAAATAAACCCTCACCTATACAGTCAACTGACTTTTGACAAATCTACCAAGTCCATGTTAATGGGAAAAAAACAGTCTCTTCAACAAATGGTGTTGGGAGAACTGGATATCTATAACCAAAAGAATGAAAGAGGACCCCTACCTCACCCCCTATATAAGAATCATCTCAAAATGGATTAAAGATCTAAATATAAAAGCCAGGACCATAAAACTACTAGAAGAAAATGTAGGGAAACATCTTCAAGACCTCGTAGTAGATGGTGGTTTCTTGGATCTTATACCCAAAGCACATGTAACAAAAGAAAAAATAGATAAATGGGACCTCCTCAAAATTAAACATTTTTGCACCTCACAGGACTTTGTCAGAAGGGGGAAAAGGCAGCCAACTCAATGGGAAAAAAAATTTGGAAATTACTTATCTGATAAGAGTTTAATATCCAGGACATATAAAGAGATGTTACAATTCAACAATAAAAAGACAAATGACCCAATTAAAAAATGGGCAAAATACTTGAATAGACATTTGTCCAAAGAAGAAATACAAATGGCAAAAAGCACATGAAGAAATGCTCAACATCACTCACGATTAGGGAAATGCAAATCAAAACTACAATGAGATATCATTTCATACCTATCAGAATGGCCAGTATTAAAAAGATGGAGAACTACAAGTGTTGGAGAGAATGTGGAGAGATAGGAACACTTTTTCACTCTTGGTGGGAATGCAGACTGGTACAGCCGCTGTGGAGGACTGTTTGGCAGTCCCTAAAGAAGTTGAATATAGACTTTCTACATGACCCAGCAATACCACTACTGGGTATATACCCAGAAGAACTGAGAGCAGTAACATGAACAGACATCTGCACATTGATGTTCATAGCAACATTATTCACCTTTGCCAAAAGTTGGAAACAACCCAGGTGTCCATCAACAGACGAATGCATAAACAAACTGTGGTCTATTCACGTGATGGAATATTATGCAGCTGTAAGAAGAAATGAAGTCATAAAGCATATGACAACATGGATGAACCTAGAGTACATTATGCTGAGTGAAGCAAGCCAGACACAAAAGGACAAATACTGTATGAATGCATTACTATGAACCAAATATATTTTGTAACATATTGTTTGATTCAAAAAAACTTTTTATATGCATCCAGTACATTTAATTGAGAAATGTATATATTTATTCATCTGTGTTTACTTTTTAGTTTTTAATTTATATTTTCAATTATTAAATGTACAAAATAAAGTCAAAAAAAAAAAAAAAAAGGAGGTACTTTCTACCAAAGTCTGTTGCCGTGTGTTGAAGCAAGATGATGGGCAATCTCTGCCTGGTCTCTCCTGCCTTCTTCTTCTTAAGGCTCCGTGGGCCCAGCTTCTTCTGATTTCAGCTGTAGGCTGGCATAGGGCTTGGCTCTCTTCCCGGGGCTTTAGCTGTTTGAGCCCTCTCCTTTCTGTCACATGGCAGGACCAAAATGACCAAGTTCTCTCCTATTCCATGTCTATGAAGCTCTCTCTTCCTATGTCTTCTTCTGTATCTTCTTGAGTGAGTGCCTGTTTATAACAGCCCACCAATGGGGTGGGGACTTAACCTGAGTTATACCCTACTGCTGTGGTCGAATCAAAGCCCTAATCTTAACATAATTTAATTAAAGACATCTCAGCTGAATCTAATACAATTAAAGGATATCACGCCTAGAGGAACAGACCAGTTTACAAACATAATCCTTATCTTTTGGGGGATTCATAAATAATCTCAAACTGCCACAACCACTATGCTCTTGTGGCCTCTGGCCATACCCTACTTGTTACCATCAGATATTGGTAGATGTATCAAGGTCCACTTTTTCAAATATCCTACATTGCAAATATGGGGAGGTGAAGAATTTCAAGGCTAGTTATCTAACATACTCCAGTTGCACAAAGAGACAATCATATATTCTTAAGGCAAATATCACCAGTTGGTATTCTCTAAGAAATGCAGATTTTTACAGAGCCCTTTTCATGACCATAAAAGACACTTAGCAGAAAAACTGTAGAGAAAGGAATAAGGGACCAGACCAATGACCTGAGTTTGAAAACCATTCACTGTGCTTCTTTCCCCTTCAAATGAGGCCTTAAGGTTAGTTCAATTCTGGTTCATTGTCATCCTTTTTAATCCTTACCTAACATTTTTAGTAACTGTTACTCAAAATGCTTTTCCATACATAGGAATTATTAAAAATTGGGTTTTAAGGTTAGTTCAATTCTGACTCATTGTCATTCTTTTTAACCTTACCCAGTATTTTTAGTACCTGATAGACAAAATGCTTTTGCATGCATATGAATTTTTAAAAATGGGTTCTATCCGTAGAGTTTTGTTAAACTGAATTGTTTTAGGATCGGCAAAAAAGGATGAAGAAGCTTCTGAAAGTCAAGTGCCTCCCAGTGAGTGTGAATCACTTTTGCATGGATGAGAAATATTAATATCCACATGGAGAAAACATATACTTTGTTTTCTATCTTACAAATATTTATAGCCTGTCCTCTGAAACAGCAATGATTGGAGTTAGTCGTTAGGACTCTGCCACTGTTTGATTTTGTTCCACTAATATCTATTCTTTATTTGTTCTACCAAACTTGCATTCCAGGCTAATTACATCAGCAAATATGTTACTTCAAAGAAACAAGGATAATTATCTTATGTGGAGATTCATCATGTTCTTCAACCTTTTGTTTTATCTAACTTGCTTATTTCACTCAAATATTGTAGGTAGCAATATTCTAGGAATTTTTATGGTAGGTATTTAGACTAGAATTCCAAGAAGTAAATAAAAATTTTATCTGCATCTCATAATTTCTACCTCTAGAGCAGTTCCCAGGGTCTGATTTGACACAGATGGGCCCTAAAAAGCTGGCCTATTTCCAAGCCATCTCCTATGCAAACATTCACAGAACATTTGACTTCAGAGTCAGTTATGGTCCATATGGGTGATTATGCTTAACTGACATCAAGAATGTTCCTTTTCCTGAATTTCCATCCAAATGGTCTATAAATACATGGCAGCCTTTCCAAGCATTTTGGTGAGAATAACTTTGATTGATTTGGCTATGTCTTTTAGGATAAGAGAGGAAGCTTTTTGTTTTATTTGATGGAAACATTTAATATTTTAAAATGATGAGACATAGTAGAAAACATTGAGTCAAAGATTAATTTAGAAGTCTATATTTCTAAAAGAATAGAAATATGGAAAGCAACATTAATATATACCTGATAAGCCAAGATCTGTACCTGTGCTAACATAGATTCTCAGATTATTTGACATTGATAAGTATAACAATGCTGACAAGCATTTTTATATAGTAAATGTTGCAAGTAGTCCAACTTTCTGGCATTCTATTTTTAAAATGCATTATCTAAATATAATAGACTGAACCCTATCTCAAGTTTTGTGAGAGGCATACTACTCTGCCCAATATTTCCATAAATTCTTGGTTTGGGGTAAGGCTACTTCTGGTCTGCTATAAATTCCTGCTCCTGCAGATTTCTCAGACCCCATCTGCCATTTTCCTTAGGTTCTGTCCTCTCTGTGCTTCACATCTGTCTTCAGTGAGGGATTCAGCTCTGTATTTTTAGTTGCTCGAAGCTCCACTACAACAAGGTTATCTGTGTAAGTGTCTTGGGTTTGATGGTTAACATAGGGGGATTAAAGCACAGGAAGAACAAAAAGCAACCCAGATCAGAACAGTAGTTCATAATAGTCCCCTGGACATGCCAGCCACTAGGAATTTCTCATTGGCCATATTTCTTCTTAGTTATTTGAATTTCTTCTTAGTAATTCAAATAATTACTTAGAATTACTTGAATTCTAGTAATTCAAATAACTTGCTACCCTATCTGAGTTGTCCTTTGTCCGGCAATGAGAAAAAAATATCTTCTAAACAAACAAAAAATCAGTTTTATTCCTTTTGCCACATTAACTGATCAGTCCATTGAAACAGAAAAATATTCTAGTAAGTAAACAAAGAAACAATAAATAACCGAAATGCTTCCTTTATTTCTTTCCTATATTAGGATACTGAGCAATTTTGTACAGCACATCCTGTGCTCATGCCCGGGCTGGTTTCCATCCTGTGGACCTGGAGAGGTTGTGCTTTTTGACAGCAGTGCCCGTTCTGCTTGATTGGTGCCAGTGCCCAGCAGTTTTTAAATATTTTGAATATCATCCCTTGGCAAAATCTATTTTTCCTGTTTGAAATAAAAGTGTACATTAATGTAGCACTTTCAGTGTTTACTTTCATTGTTTTGTAGTTATTACAATTCAATTATTTTTCATTTCACCCATTTCAGGTTGCCTTTCTTGTTTTCTGATCAAAGATTGATAAATGTCTTAAAGAAATAGTAAACATATACTACAAAGACACGTGCATAGTCAAACATATCCTTTGCCTTTCTCTTTCTTTTTCCTAATCTCTCTAACTCAAAATCTAATTGAAAATTTGAGATTTTCTCATTGGCACATAGATCACAATTTAACATTAAAAATACATATATGCATTTATTATGAGTGTCATTTTCTGAATCTATCATAAACATCACTTACCAAATGTAATGAGATATCAGTTAATATAAAATTCATGATATTTCTGTTTTAAAATTATATTTTCCTCTAACAGTTTAAGAAGCCTTTAAAAACATTAATATTAAATTATAAAGTACATGTGCATTTAGTATGAGATATTGTATATTTATTGAAATTAGCTTCCATTCAATGAATTCCGGTCCTATGATGACTAAAACCTGAAACTACTACAGAACTTACTTCAGATCTCTTTCTTTAAATGTAATTTTTAGAAAACATTTTGCTACTTCTTCATCTTCTGTTTTGTGGGATGTTGGGCAGGTAAAAGAAAACAATTCAAAGCTGGCCCGAGTCCTTACTGCTATGAAAACTGAATAACTAATTTCAATGTAGATAATGTATTCAGACATAGTTGTTTAGATTCATTTTTAGCTGATTTTCTCTGGTTTAAGTATAAACTTCCAAAAGTGAGCACAGCAATACCTTAATCATATCTATCATACTAATCTGACTCCTAAGATGTTTACTTCAAGAATATGTGCTTGAATCTGTTTATAACCTCAGAAATTCTGAACCTAATTTTTAGGAAATCAGTATATAAACCCGATATGAGAAGATAATATTTTCTTAAAAAAAGTCATCTTCCTGTCTCGCCTAGATATACTTATAATCTATGAGGAGCAAGGACTTTTTCAAAAAGAATCTTATAAATGTAGAAATAGGATGAGTTCAGCTTCATGGAAACTTAACAACCCCCAAGATGCATTTACAAACAAATGGTTGGTTTTGCTGCTGCTGATCAAGACATCCCTGCCTTTGCTCTGATGGTGGAGGGGCAGCGATCTTCAATGCAGTAAGAGAAGCAGTAGAAAAGGCACTGCTTTCTCTCTTAAAGCTCTATATTAACCCTTTAAAGTGGAGTCTTAACACTTTTCCAAATTCCAGATTTAAAAGCTCAGGCAAAGAGTAGAGAAATCCCAAGATGCCCAAGGAAACCAGAGTTGCAGCCTATATTTCTTTACAATAAGTCCCAGCTTTTAGGCTATACTATATTTCAAAGACTCTAATATGACATTTTTTCTCACATTTTCACATCTCTTGAATCTGGCTGCGTCATTGTGGTCCTGATGTGGTTGTCATTGCCTCTTCATGTGCATCTAAACTTGCAGAACGAGGGTCAGTAACTTGGAATGAAAATCCAGGGACGGCAGTACATCACCGACTCTCGAGACTACATAGAAGACAGTATTGTGTGAAAAAACTTTTCCGTTTCCCCCTCCATCTACCTCTCAGTCGTCCTCTGTTTTCCTCTTTACAGAAGTTTGAGTTAAAAATATTCTGGAAGATTGGGCTTGGAGTGTGAGCAAATTTTAGGAATACCTTAATCAATTTGTTTTCTTATATTTTCATTTTTAAAATAAGCTAGAGAAGGATATAAGGTAAAAATCTATACCTCAATAAATATTTAAAAGCTTTTTCAATTCTTGAAGAAAATTTTCTGAGTAATGGGAAATATCATGTAATAAATTGCTTGACAATATTTTTTTCTTTCTCTGTGGTACAGAAAATCATGGACACTTTGCAACCATTATGGTACTATGATTCTGAAAGAGACATAGATTTTGGTATTATAGAATCCTTGAATAATTTCAAAGAAATTGCTGTCCCTATATTTTTTAAAGGATGATGTGAATTGTATCAAAGAGGCATTAAGGCATTTTTCAGAGAGACTGAAACATAAAATTTTAAAGATTTAATATTTCCTTTCATCCTTCATAAATAAATTTCTCTCAAAGATTTACTTCCTAATATCTCCTTTAAAAGCAAACTTCAAAGTCTCACTTTGGACCAGAAGTAAACTACTTTGTCTTGTTTATTATAGACAATCATCTTTGAGGGTTTTGAAGTTTATTTTAGAAGAGGATTTAGCACTCTTCAAGTTTATGTTTAAGATTGCAATATTGTCTGATTATCTTTCTTAAGATATAATAGACATAATAAATAGCTTTCAACATGCAATATTTCCAGAGTGTTTGCCATTACTGTATTTGATGGTTAATATTTTTAAAAAGTCCCTCTGATCCTCTGTCCTGAAGAGGAAGCCAGTTACCTGTTAATCACTTCACTAGGTATACTCTATGATTTAATATTGCTAAGTGAATATAGTGACTCCTCATTTTTCCAGCATTGTCCAAGGAAGCAATTCCATATCAGTAAACTTCCCTTAGAGCTGAAACATAGACATTCATATACCAAACCTAAAAAAAGCCCCAACTATTTCTGATAGAAATATTTCTACAACAAACCTTTCTGTTAGCCTTAAATACAGAATACTATATAATGAAGCTCTAAAATGTTTTATTATGTAGGGATCTCAAGAGAGAAACTGCTTTATTTGCTGATGGGTCCCCAGTACACAGTGGCTAGAGAGAGAAGAGGAGACAGTGGAAGTGAACTACAAGCAAAACTAAATAAGCTTTAACCTTTTCTTACGGATGTAGTCTCATTGGTCAGAGTATCAGCTAGAGCTGGTAATGCTGTGTGCTCCAGCCCCTGGGGCTGTGTGTAAATGTCGGGGTTTCTACATCCAGGGTTCCAGTACTACTCCAGGCACATGACTCCCAAATGTGCATTTTCACTTCTCCTGAAGCAGTTCTCATATTCTCACCCAACTATTTGACTGAGAGCTCCAACATACTCGGACCAATAATTAAGCATCAGCTCACTGCTTCACCTCCTGACTTTGTATTTCTAGTGACCGCACAACAATGCACTTAGCCATCCAAACTTGAAATCTTGGTATAATTTGTGGTTTTGTCTATTTCTGATCCTCTAGCTACCTGTCAGTTGTACTCTGTTTTCTCTTTACATCTGCATTCTCAACACCCCTTAGAAAAAATTCTAACATTGCCTTTGCTTAGAACGCTTTACTTTGCCATATGATTGATCTCTAGGCCTTCAGTTTCTTTAGTTTCCAGTTTATTCCACACAGAGCTGGCAAGTTATTTTTCTCAAAGCACAGCTGTGACATTGCCACTTCCAAGTTCAAAACTTTCCAGTGGTTCTCTGCTGCTGCTGTTTTTTATTTTACCAAATAATGAAAGGCAATGCCAGCAGTGGCTGAGGCATAATTGTGTAATTGCTTTATACTGAGTTTCTTGGGTCACCTATTGATGAAAGGATATGAGATTTATAATGGAATTAAGCACCATATTCCTTTCCCACAAATAATCTGTATGGAAATCTGTTCTACAATCTTATTGGGAATCAGGATCAGATGTATCTTCCAGGATCAGTTATTACATTGGGTAATATCAAGTGTATCTTCCAGGATCAGTTATTACATTGGGAAACCATCCCATAGGCTTCTGAAATCACTTCAGAGATGATTAATTTTCAAAAGCTTAACCATTTATATCTGTAAATTTCTTCAGTAACATGAGATGCCATTAAATCATTTTAAAGCCTTGATCCTTCTTACTGAATTATTTGTTCCTATATTTATTTGTCACTATTTAATTGTGATATTACTATGTTCAGGTTGTTTGCCAGGTTTTATAGACACAGAAGTGCACAAAAACAGATCTGATTTTTGCCATTAAAGAGCATATAGACTATTCCTTACCTATTTTGAGTTGAAACATGTATTTTTCATTGTATATTCTATGTTTAGAACTTGAAAATCATTATCTGTAGAGGTGGGAAATAAATTCTTTTGTCTGTTAGCAAATTGCTCTTTTCCCCAAGCAGTAGGGTCCTTCCTTTCCTGCCTTTTCCCTCCCCTTTACTTCAAATAGGATGGAAAAGTACTTACAATGTCCTAAGTATTTTTCACAAGTCTCAGCTCATTTTGGATGAAGCACCTTTGACACTGATTTAAAGCATACTGTATATATAGTTTTCATGTTTTTTTAAAACTTATACTGTATCATATGTATTTTTCCATTTAATTAAATATATTCTGAAAACATGATATTTAATGTCTGTTTAACAGTCTGTCTTATTTAACCATCCCTATTTTGGGTTATTTGTTGTGAATCCAGTTTTTGTTTTCCTGGCTTGCTCTGAAATTTTAAATAATGCTTCTATGAAAATTCTGGTCCGTAATTCTTTGCCTGCATTTCTGATTATTTCCTTATGCTGTACTCCTGCCTCCAAATATTGTCCATTTCTTGTGCCCAGGGACTAAGCAGACTGGCTGTTTTTCCAATCAATGTCCAGTGAATATATTTTTCCCTCAACGATCTCTAGAACATTTTTTGATGACTGACCAACTGGAGTATTGTCCCTTTGTGCCTCAAGACCTTCCACAATCGCCATTCAATTTATACCCTAGGACATCTGTAATTATAGGCTGAGTGATTGACGGTAGGGAGGGTAAATTCTAGTCCCCTATCCTGGAGCTATGCTTGTGTGCCCATCTGTGTATGCATGTGGGTGTGGGTGTGGGTGGGGGGGTGGTACTCCTACTGAAGGCAATGAGTTTATGATTCTCTGTCAGTTGAAAAATGGCTATACACAGACTTTTAAACTACCACTGAGTATTGGCTTAAAAAACTTGAAACACCAAATCCAAAGCTTAGCCAACTACAATAAAATATTTTAACTCATTTTATTTGCATTTTGTTAGTGTTGCTACTTCTTAATTGTTTTTTCCTCTCTTTCCTTTATGTAGTATTTCAGAAAGAATGAGTAAACTATGTAAACTATATATGCTGTTTCCGCTTCAGTCTTGCATTCTGGATTGTAACATGCCCTTCAAATCAAGAGAGGATTGATAGAAGATAATCATCTCAAAGAATTTACTTCTTAAAGTCATCTATTCATTCATTTATATGGCTGCTACTTTAAATCCTTGTAAATTTAAAAAAAGACAATAAAACATTGAATATCATCTTTTTGGTTAACTTGTTCTGTTAAATTTTGATGAAATTTCATTTGATGAAATTTCTAGAAGTTAATATTTCAGTTTTGTTCACTTTGTGATTGAGGAATAGGATGCTATTTGTACTCAAATATTCTCTGGGGATTGTAGAGAGGGATTTTTCACATAGAGCGTGTTTCTGACACCTTGTGGTGTTGGAGTTTTCTTTGTCCAAGTTGACTGCTTTTCCTCTGTAGGCATGCTATTATAACTGAATTGTAGGATCTAATTCATACTGAGAAATACTTGTCTTATGTGGCCACTATGTGTTGCTGGGATGTGTGAACTGAGAAATCTATTGGGCTATAAGTTTTCCTCTGGAATGTTTGGAGAACCCTCAAGTGTTATTGAAAGTGAAGAATAGGACTGCTCTCAAGAAAACAAAGGTTTTATTACATTTTCTCAGGTAATGAGGAAATCCAGAGAAAATAAAAAACAAAGCAGTAAAAGTCACGTATGTTGTGCCATATGCCAACAAGAGAAATGTTTGACCAAACAGAAAAGACTCCCCAGTGGGTCCCTGATAGCCTATGTTTTTCCCTCATGCTGCTAGTGGGTTTTTCAGAGGGAAAAATCAAACATCCTAAGTCACAGCAAAAAAATATAAGCTCCTGGAGTTGGGGTATTTTTCCCTGAAACTGGCCTCTATTTTCAAGTAAACACTGTAGGCTGCAAAGGTAGGAAATTAAACCTCAAATGGCAACTGATGAAGTCTCAGATTCTTGACTAAGCTACCTCTTTGCCATCCTCATCCTCATCTTATTTCAGATTGAAAAATTAGAGGTAAAAATGGCCAAATATCATTGGGGGTTATGGCAATTATATGAGTAAAATATTGTTTTTTGAGGTCATGAAGACCTGAAAGTTGATACTAAAATAGATGGTCCTAAATTCTTGGGAATTTTTGTTGGGTGAAAAAGCATATAAACTTAAGATAAAATGTCATGCTACTATGACAGTCTACTGCACCCATGTTTACCTTGAGTGGCAAGCTTTTGGAATTGTGAAGGATAGAGCTGAAGAAGGTCAGTAGATAGCCAGAATTGCTCATATTCAATGTAGAAGAATAAATTTCCAGCATCATATCATTTATATCTCCATCCTTGGATCTTGGGAGTGAAGCAGTCATGACAGAGCAACTGGCAACCCTCTGGACACGGCTCCTTTCCATTGGGCTCACAAGAAATATAGAGACAGGTGCTTCTTGGACTCAGAGAGAAATTTGATCTTTTAGGCAAAGTGTGAACAACTGTTACTCTCCATTTTAAGACACTTTATCAGAATCATTTCATTATAACATTTTATATTGGATCCTCTGAAAATGAGTTCCAATATTTATTAAACCTCAGTGGCTAAAAGTGGACTCAAGCTTCTACTTTAAAGATTTAGGAATTCTTTTCTATGATTTTAAAAGTAGAAGATGAAATTTGGCTTCATCATTGGAGAGGCCACTTTGGAGAATGCTTTCCACCACATAAGAGGCAATTTTAAGGGAGATTAACTAGTGAAAAATCTCTAAATCATTTCTTTAGATATTACATGCTTTGTTTAATAAATTAAATTGGATGTGTTTTTAGTAGCATTGTTCCTGTAAAGTTTTTTTTTTTTTTCATTTTTCTTTCTAAATCTGAATTTAGTTTGCCTGAAGACTTCCTAAATCTCAGCAACTCTAATTCTCAGAGTAAAGAAATTACTTGTTACTACTATGAGAAAATGCAAACCGTTCTCCTGGGCAGGTGGTCTGTCTCTCTCTAAAGAGCCTTAAGTCTTGAGGAAATGTAACAGTGGTTGAATTCCCTCTCATTCCCTGCATTGTGGCTAAGACAGCAGAGTTGTGGTATATACATTTATATAGTTAACTAAAGAAAATTCTCATTTTAGAGCATAGGTTCAGGTATTCTCAGTATTCTCAGTTATTTTTATGCATAGACATGTCCTACTTTTCTTAAGAAAATGCAGCTTTTAGGTTCTGAATTTCATTGTTTCTAGAAAAATGCTGTTCTTTTCCAGTATCCTTTGTAAATCCTGACTGTTCTTTTTATGTGTAAATTCTTGAAAGTGCAGACAGGAGAGCTCTTGTTCTCTCACTTGAGTGCTATGGTCTATGTTTTCTTTGAAAGCTGTGGGACTCTGTTAGGATTAATATACAACTGAACCATGGTGATGGGATGGGTAATTAAAGTGCCTTTCAATAGGAAATCACTTTATATTTGAAGTCTAACCAGAAATGTCTTCATTGGCACCAAGCACCATGACACTTTCTATGTAACAACATTTGGCACCAAGAAGTGGCAATGATGGGCATTCTTATTTAAATGTCTTCTGACCAATACCATACAAGTTTTCTTATGGTCCCTATTAGTGTATGAGGTGGACACTGGAAAGTGCTCAATGTCTAAGTGTCCTTGTGTTAGGTATAGAAAAACTGGAGAAAATGACTGTGGTGGCTTGGGATTATATATGCCAATAAAACAAGTTCTTTATACTCCACTCCTGTGGGTATAAGCCCATTGTAAATAAGACCTTTTGATGAGGTTAATTCAGTAAGGATGGGTCTTAATCATATTATAGGAGGCCATATAAAGAAGTCATAGAGGAGCCATGGAAGCCAACAGAACCTGGAAGAGAAAGGAGCAGAAGCCAGCAATGAGCATTGCCATGTGACTGAAAAACCAAGGAACACCAAAGATTGCTGGCCAGCCTGATATCCACCCTGAAGGAAGCAAGCCTGCTAGCCTCTGAAACCACAAGTCAATAAATTCCAGTTGTTAACCTCCTCTCCCCCCATTGTATGATACTTATCTTAGCAGTACCAAGGGAAACTAGAACAATGGCTGAAGAAACAATATCAGAAATGGGTTCTGGAGCAGTGTGTGGATATTAAAAGGAGCATGTAACATGACTTATACTTTAAGATTCAGGAGACAGTTTGGATAAGAGCAGCAACAGGCACTCATATATAGAAGCAACATTCTAAAATGTTCAATTCAGGTCAAAGCTAAGTTTGTAACCAGATGGAGTAGCTATGTATCAGTCAAGAGCATATCCCAAGAAGAGAAGTAGCATCTACTTCAGGAAACAGGGTGGCCATCCATGTGCTCCCCGCAAAAGGGAGCATGCTCAAAGTAGGCAAGGATGGTGTTGGAGAATGAGTCATGTCCCCCACAAAAGACGTGTTCAAGACCTAACTGCTGCTCCTGTGGATGTGAACTCTTTCTAAACAGGACCTTTGAAGATGTTATTAATTAAGCTGTGGCCAAACTGAATGAAGGTGAGCCCAATATGTCTGAAGTCCTTATAAGCTAAGGAAATTAGTCACAGATGTAGGAACCAGAGGAGGGGACAGGAAGAGACAGATGACCATGTTACAGAGGATTGCCAGGAAGCCATCACCAGAATGCGGCAGACCCCATGAGAAATCATAGCCTTAATGACATCTTAATTTTGCACTTCTAGCCTCCCCTGTAAGCCAATAAATTCTTGTTAAGCCAAACAATGTGTGGTATTTGTCACAGCAGCCCTGGCAAACTAAGACAGGTGGCTCTGAGAAATTTATCCGTCTGTGCTACTTTTTCAGTTGTTTTATTGTTGAAACAGTGATGATTCTGCTATTTAAAAAAAAACTGATATTGATACAGTCATTTTGACGGGAGAAATTTCACACAGAAGTTTTGATGAAGCTGTATCAAAATTATTCTGTTAAAATATAAAAATTCAAGCTTTTGATTCCCAAAAGATATCATTTCCATTTATTCCCTCCCTATTCCATGCCTTCCTTACACAAAATATTTTACTTTCTCCTTTACTGCATTCTTAATTTTTAAAGTTATTTTCATTAATCAACTCATTTAATATTCTCTATTGCACTGTGAACTGGTTATATTATTATTCTCACAAATAGTAAGTAGAAGAATTGAAGTCAAAATCAGGGTCTAATACCAGAATCTTTGCTTGTCCTGTTGCAATAAGTTTTAAACACTTTAACTCAGTTTTCATTTATATTTTGTCCTTGACTTTTTTTCTTAACATTTATTTAGCACCGGCTATGTGTCAGGCCCTGTGCTAAATGCTTTAGCAAGACTTACCTTATTTAATTTACTTCTTAATTTTTTTATTAGAGAACTTGTAACTTTACAAAAAAATCATGCATAAAATACAGCGTTCCCATGTTCCACCCTATTATTAACACCTTGTATTTGTGTGCTACATTTGTTACAAGTCATAAAAGAACATTTTTATAATTGAACCATTAACTATGGCCCATCATTTACAATAAGATTCACTGTTTGTGTTGTACAGTCCTATGGTTCAAAAATTTTTTTATTCTAGTACCATATATATCACCTAAAATTTCCCCCTTTAATCACATTCATATATATAATTCAGTGCTGTTAAGTATGTTCACAATGTAGTGTTGCCATCACCATCATTCATCACCAATACCCAAATAGAAACTCTGCATAATTTAAGCATTAACTCCTCATTCTCTACTCTCATTTTGCCCCCTGGTAGCATATAGTCTAGATTCTGACTCTATGAGCTTGCTTATTTTAATTATTTCTCATCTGTGAGATAAATATTTGTCCTTTTGTGTCTGGCTTTTTTCACTCAACATAATGTCTTTAAAGTTCATTCCATGTTGCCACATGTATCAGAACTTCATTCCTTTTTATGGCTGAATACTATTCCATTGCATATATATACCGCATTTTATGTATCCGTTCTTCAGTTGGACACTTGGATTTCCTCTGTCTTTCGGCAATTGTGAATAATGCTGCTGTGAACATTGGTGTGTAAATATCTGTTCGAGTTCCTGCTTTCAAATCTTTTGGATATATACCTAAAAGTGGGATTTCTGCATCATATTTTTAAACTTTTAATAACTATATTTTACCTGTATTTTTAATCTTCAATATGTTTTAAAATATAGAAGTAAAATAAGCTCCTGGATGCAAATTCAAATATTTAAAATTATTTCTAAAATAAGGGAGTAAAAATTCTCTGGTCTCCTGCTGTTCCCACGTTCTAGAGTCAACCACCATTGATAGTTTACTACACCTATCCCAAGAATAGTCAGGGGGGATTTATGGTACGGCATTGAAAAACAAGTTAAGTTTTCATATGGTAACTCACTAGTCAAGTCCTTAGTAAGATATTCTGCTGTGCATGTATAAAAAATTAGAATTAGAATGTAATTTTGGCTGATGCACTGATACGATGTACACTATGCTTCAAAGTGAGGTTAGAAAAGCCTTGAAGCAAAATTTTCAAAGGAAGTGCCCCAAACCAATTTTACTATTTTTAAGCTCCTCACCTCCATCAAGAATATAAAAAGGTTAGGACAATTCAAGATTAAGAGGAAGATTTTTGGAGAGTTTTAAGATGCTATAACTCTCTTAATCCATGTTTGGCAGAATAGAGAAGTTTGCTCCTTTGTAATCACCAAGAGGAATGCCCTCGAAAAAACCACTTGGAGTGTTTGATATATCCTGGACTTAATGGATTGGGGTCTAATTCTTAGCTGAGGAATCCAGAGGGTGAGGGATAAAGGTTGATGCATTTGATAAAGAAGTCTTAGGTGATTTGGACTTAGTAAACCTAATAGTTTTTCTCAAGGTGATATAAAAATAATTTCATAATGAATAGTTTCCCATTCTTTGTTTAGAGATTAAATATAAAGTTTATTTCTAAAAGATATTTTTTATATGTAAGATCTAATAATTTTATATTTGTTTGAAAATGTAAATAAAAATATTCCAGGATAAGGTGAAATAAAAATGTCTATATGCCCACACATGTACACTCATATAATTGTAAATATGCCATTAAGATTGTGCCATTAAATAAAAGCCATTTATATCATATAACTTTACTTTTCCATGAAATTTGCAATCTGGTTTGAAGAAAAAATATGTCAAAATCGCATTATAACTTAAAATTGGTAAATTTTACTGAATGTAAATTATGCCTTAAAGCTCATTTAAAATGACATTATCAGAATACTAAAGTTGATGAACAGAGTACATTTATGTAAGTTTCTGGAGCATAATTCATAAGGGCCATAGTAAATGTGTGGTCGTGCTAGTCACATATGAAAACCTTGATAACCAAGTTACAAATTATAAATTTTTTTCTTGCTTTGGGCCTACACCAATCATTTACATTTGCTGTCTTTTATGTTTACTTTCCCACTGATTTGACATCAAGTCCTGGCCTATTACTTTCAGAAAATGTGTGATCACTTTTAAAAATCTAGGCTCTATGCTTGCCAGATAGATTTGGACATGTTCCCAGTAATGCTTTCATTGTCATAATCCACTTCACAATTCCATCATGAATGAGGGCATTAGGGAATGACATAATTTTGATACCTCCCAGATTGTAAAATTTTAAGAAAATACAATAACTCTTGGTTTTTATTTGTTTCTCTTACATAATCAAGTCCTAAGTAGAGCAGGACATAAGTTTCTAAGTCACGCACACTTAGAGACACACACAATGTAATTTGAAATCATGTAACTGGAGGAATTTGTAAGGACATATTTGGTCGTGGGTGGCCATGAAGTACTAAAGCCCTCAGGAAATATTGTGGGATGTTTAAGGGGAAGGTCAACAGGAGGAGGCCACCAAAAGTGTGTAGATGAATTCAGAAGGGATGTAAGAAAGCACGTAGGAATTTTACTACTTTTTCCCCCTCCCTCAAGAGGCTATCCAGAAAGTTTCTGCTTTCTTTAAAAAGAGGAATTGTGTAATGAGAGACCAAAGTTCCCATTTATTCATTCATACAACCATATATTCAACAAATATTTATGATACTTATAAGATGTGTTATACATAGCATAAGCAATGGAGATGCTGTTATGAATAAGTTAGAGATGGTCTCTGCCCTCAAGGAGCTTAAATTCTAGTTGGAGAGACAGTCAATCATTAAACAATTACAGAGATAATTTTTGAATTTCAAATATGGTCAGTGTTATGAAAAAATACATGTTTCTGTAAAAGACTATATAGGAAGGCCCTAAGTTGATCTAGAGGGTCTTAGAAATCTTCCTTAGGTTTAGCTTTGTAGGAAAACTAGGAATTAACTATATGAGAAAGTATGGTGTGTGAAGAATGTTCCAGGAAGAATAAAATGTGCAAATTCTTTGAGGTAGAAAAGAATACCCTATTGTGGTAGCAAGTTGAGGGGGCAGAACTCTGAAAGTGGGAAAGGAAAAGCATCACCCCCTTACTAAAATATATTCCCTTCCACCAGAAAAATACATTTGGATTAAAAAAAATTTACTCCTTTAAAATCAAACATCTGGGAATGGATGTGGCTCAAGCGGTTGAGCACCTGCTTCCCACATGGGAGGTTCTGGGTTTGGTACCTGGTGCCTCTTGGAAAAACAAAAAACAAACAAACAACAAGCAAAAAAAAACAAAAAAACAAAAAAACCAACTCAGGGAAGCCAGTGTGGCTCAGTGGTTGATCACCGGCTTCCCATGTGCGAGGTCCCGGGT
>JAQZBX010054389.1:0-18659 GCA_029593785.1 Cabassous unicinctus
TGAAGAGCCCACTAATTAGGCATCAATCTCTGGGGCTATCCCCACTTATATAGGACCTGGGGGTCTCCAGAGCCCTCAGGGGTCCCTCTGTGTGGGGTGATATCCACTTTGGTGTTCTATGAGATCCTACTGAGGTGTGTGTAAGCATTACCTCTGGGATGACCTCCCGACTCTCTTTGAAGTCTCTTAGCAACGTGAACTCATTTCTCTTTACCTTTTCCCCCTTTTATTCGAGGTCTTTTTCCAATCGTGTTGCCAGTTGGCACTTGGTATTAATCCCTCGTTGCCAGGAAGGCTCATCCCCGGGAGTCATGTCCCATGTTGGGGGGAAGGTAATGCATTCATATGCTGAGTTTGGCTTAGAGAGCAACAAGGAGGGTCTCAGGTGGCAACCCTTAGGCACTCCATAACAGTAGGCTACATTTCAATTAGAAGAGCAAATACTCATAAGGCTAGTCCTCAATAACAAGAACCCATCAGTGGGCCATCCTCTTTTGCCAGACATGGCCTCTGCACTCAGGGGACTTATACAGTACTTTGAAAGGGACAATATATTCTATCTTGTCTCCAAAATCCATTATTTTATTCTCTCTATTCCATTTTAAATGAAGTTTCTTTAATAGTAATGCATTTCCTAGTTTATTTCTTGTGTTACTTTTATTCAACTAAAATCAATGAGTTAACTTTGTAAAATAGCATGATGTCTAATTTTCATATTTTACGCTATACATTTAATAACATTTTAATTAAAATTTCTCCTACACTTTCACAAATTATATTCTCTCACATTTATTGCTACTGTAGTTGGGCTCTACACAGACACTAAATCAAGGAGGTAATAGAAGAGTAAAGGAGGAGGTCACTGCACCAAATGTACTTGATCATATTCTAGTAACCTAAGACTGCTAGAAGGTGAGGTTTTCTAAGAAATCTTAACTCCTTAGAGGGGAGACAGGATTACCTTTCACACCTACCAACTTCAAACTCATGTTATATCTATCACACCAAGTTGCCTTCAATATTCTGCTTTATTCAGGGTAGAAGACTGAATCTCCTAGAATGTTCCCCAAAACTTTACTTGAGCACATTAATTTTTTTATCCAAAGATATGCAGAATGATTAATAAAAATTTAAGCCAAAATTATATCCAAACTATTAATATTAAGATTTACTATTTATTTTTTCACATGAATATTTGCAGAACAGGGGCACTGGACCTGGCTTTGTTCCAAGCAGCAGGAGTAGAGCAGTGGACAAGACAGACATAATGCCTGCCCTCCTAGAACTTACATTCCAGTTGAGGAGAGTGATAGAAACTATGAAGCAAGGTAAGAATAATAAAACAGGATAAGGGGAGTGAGAATAAGCTGCAGAAGGGTAAAGAATTAAGAATGTTAAAACATGGTGAGGGCAGAAAGAGGAACAAGGTAAGGTTGGCACAATTTTAGATAAAGAAGTCAAAGAAGGCAGAGAATGGACAGATCTGATGACAGGGATGGAGTAAGAAACATGAATACCAAAGCAATAGTTACACAAAATATATGTAAACTTTTAAATACATTTTGTAGCAGTTTGGTGTTATTTATGAATTCCAAAAATAGATATTGGATTATGTTTGTAAATTGGTCTGTGGGAGGTTTCACTTTTACTTGATCAAATTATGATTAAGACTTTGATTGGGCCACATCAGTAGGACATTGAGTCCCGCCCCCCTGGTGGGCGGGGACTCACAGAGAAAACGACAAGGTACAGGAGTTAGTTGGAGTTTTGAGCTGGAGCCCTGAGAAGTAAACACACAGGAGAAGAATACAGAGAAGCAGACACGTGAGGAAACAGAGAAGGTTCCATTAGACACAGCAAAGGCCCCAGGAAGAGAGACGAGCCGTTCACCTGATAGTTTTTAGCTGCAGAGACCAGAGCCCTGAGCAGCTGAGTTCAGAGAGAAATGAGCCCCGGGAGAGGGAGGAGACTTATCTCAGCCTACAGCTGATATTGTAAGAAGCTGGGACCACAGAGCCTTCAGAGGAAGAGGGACCCTGAACCCTTGCAGATATCGGCAGCCATCTTGCTCCAACACGTGGCAACAGACTTTGGTGAGGGAAGTAACTTACATTTCATGGCCTGGTAACTGTAAGCTTCTACCCCAAATAAATACCCTTTATAAAAGCCAACAGGTTTCTGTTATTTTGCATCAGCACCTCTTTGGCTGACTAATACACATTTTAAAATATGAATATTCATATTTATATAAATCTTTCTGAATTATATGTATGTTATAATACAAAGAAAATCAGAATAAGTTCAGGAGCATGGTAGGCAGACTTTTAAAATGGGCCTCCAAAAATGTTGCACCTCAATTGCTAGCAACAGTGAATATGATAGGATATCACTTCTATGATTATATTTTGTTATGTGGCACAGTTGACCTTAAGATAGGGACATTATCCCCTGATCCAATCAAATGAGCCCTTAAAAGCAGAGAGCTTTCTCTGGCCGGTGGCAGAAGGAAAAAAATCAGAGGTGTAAGTCACAAGGATTCAACCTGACATCGCCGGCTTTGAAGATGGAGGAGAGAGATGCCTCTAATTTCTGATGGTTACCCTGGCCAACAGCTAGTAAGGATATAGGGATCTCAATCCTCCAATTATAAGTTGGAATTCTGCCAACAATCTGAATGAGCCTAGAAGTGGATTCTCTTCCAGACCATCTAAATAACAGTCCAACCTGGCTGACACCTTGATTTTAGTCTTGTGGTACCCTAACCATAAAACCCAATCCAGTCCACTTGGATTTCTGACCTACAGAACTGTGAGCTAATAAATGGACATTGTTTTAAGCTGCTAAATTTGTGGTTATTTGTTACGCAGCAATAGAAAAAGTAAAACAAGGATACATGAGCTCTAGTTCCAGCTCTGCTCTGATCCATCTACATTATTTTGGGAAAGATGCTTAATGTATTTGTGCCTTAGTTTCCTTATCTGCAAAATAAATGTGCTGTGCTAGAGGATCATTAAAATCCTTTTCCTTGCTAAATTTCTATAATTAACAATTGAGCATAATTTTACCATTTAAAATTATTAAAGATGGTAATAATTACAGCTGTTTGGATCATACATTATTGGTAATATTTATAATTTATTTGATGCCACATCCTGAGTCAAGAGTACAATCCACAGTTAAAACATATTTTTCCATAGGAAAATGTGCTACACTTTAAGAGGAACTACATTGCAATATAAAAAACTTTATGACAATGTAGAAGTTTAATTTATAGTAAGAGATAATCTTCTCATTCATCATTTAAAGAAGAGGAGAGAATGTCCACAAAGTCTGGAAACATAGGCAAATATATATAATATTCTCAAAGATATCTTCAGTCTCTTTTCTGTTATTTATGTCCCAGATTTTATAGACTCCCTGAATAAAGGTGACATTTAGATTATTTAAGTAATCACATATCTACAGCACTGACCAGAATTTCATATTAACTGATTAAAAATTAACTTTGTCTTTTTTGTAAAACAATAAAATTTTACTAAAATATGTGTGCTACCTGCAAGATATCTTACTAAAACGAAGTTCCAAACACATGGAATTTACACATATATATTATCATATTAAACTTTTTATTATAATATTAAACTTTTGAAGTAGTTGTTAAAAGTTCTACATTTATTTTAATCTAAAGTGCTTCTGCTCAGTTGAATAATACTGATCATGAAATTTGGACTCATACTTAGATAGAGGATCAATTTTTATAAATATATCACGAGTAATTATTGCAAATTAAAGACAAATTTATGACAGAACAATATTTACTACCAAATACTATAAAGCAATAGTGTAATTCCACAACTATAAACAATATTATTCAAGTTAAATTTAACACTGCATCTTTTGCATTAAAAAGAAATGTTGAACCATTTATAAAGTAGGTTTCCACTAAAGGTACTAATTTGTCTAGAGAAAACTGTTCTAACTCCAAGGCATAAAATATGCCAGAAGAAAAAAATCATTGTTGTATTTATTTTTACCCATATGAATTCATGCATATAATACATTCTCCCAGATAGTAGAGATTGTATGGTAACAAATATTTGAAATCTTTTATATCGTCCATGTCTCTAACTTTTTGAACAAATGATTTACTAGCCGTTTTAATGTTTTTGTCTGCTAATTCTAACATTTTTGTCAGTTCTGTGTCAATTTTGACAGATTTATTTTTCTCATCATTACAGGTTGCATTTTCTTCTTTGCATGCTTGATAATTTTTGATTGGATGCCAGACATTATGAATTTTACTTTTGTTGAGCGATGGATATATTTTTATTCCTATAAATATTCTTGAACTTTGTTCTGGGATGTGGTTCAGTTACTTGAAAACAGTTTGCTCCTTTTGGGTCTTGCTTTTAAGATTTAATAGGCATGATTGGAGCAGTGCTAGAGCTGATTACTCATCACTACTGAGGCAGGATCTCTCTGTGTACTCTACTGAATGTGGTGTGATTCATGAGATTTTCCAGTCTGACTGGTGGAAAAAGGCACTATTACCAGCTCCTGGCAAGCACGGGGCACTGCCACCTCTAGTCATTTCAGGTGATTCTTTCTCCAGAACTGCATAGTTTCCTCACATGCATGCTCTGATCAATACTCAGCTGAATACTGGAGGAGAGGGAACCTCTAGATCTTTGGAATCCTATCTCTGTGTAGCTGTTTCCTCACCCATATTTGGTTCTGAGAATTTCAGCCTTTATCTCCCCAGACTCCTAGCACCGGCTTCTCAACTGGAGTTTGCTGGACTGAGCCAAAGTTCCCCATCCCTGAGACTCAGCCTGAAAATCCTCAAGACCATAACCCAGGGAAAGCCTGGGGCTCATCACATTTGTTTCTTGTCTTTCGGGGATCACTACCTTTATTACCTGTGTCCAGTGTCTCACAAACTGTTGTTTCATATATTTTGCCCATTGCTGATTGTTTAAAGCAGGATGATAAATCCAGCTTCAATCACCCCACCTTTGTCAGAAGCAGAAATTCACTTAATTTGGTTTTGTTAAGAATTTATGATGGCTTAGAAGTTTGAATTTACATGCATGCTACTTTATAATATGACTTTGAACTTTACATAGCCATTCAGCTTTCCTTAAATGACTTTCTACATGCATTTACTTGGACTTATGGGAGTTAGGTAACAGGTGAAATGCTCAGCATAAAAACCCTGAGGATGCCCCTTTTAATAAAAAAAAAATCAGACTTTTATGAGACATGTTAAATCTCCTTGACCTTGTCCTTGTAACAAGTGGTTTTGTATGGAATGGAAAGCAATATAAGGTTGAGCAGCATTTAGTAAATCTCTAAAAAAATTATATTCACCTTTTCAAAAACAAATTTTAACTTCTTTGTTCATTAAAAGCTGGCAGAGTCAAAAGATACTATAAATATGTTTAGAGAAAGAAACATCTTCCAAGAGTAGCCAAAAAAACAACAACAGAAAGTAGCTTGTTATTTATTTAGCACAAACATGGAGAGGGTTCAAAAAATTAAAACCCTAGCAAACATAGTATCAACTTACAGTCCAAAGAACATTGAAATATTCACTGAAAATATTTTGCACTTAGCTTTTTAGAGAATTACAAGGTAAGTTTTTAAAAATCATATTTAGATGATAGAAAATCAGGATAAAATTCAGGATTTCACGTTACAGAGGTAGAGGCAAGAAATAAATTCTATAAGTCAAGGTTTGTTATGGGTCATTCCTTAAAATCAACAAGAGCAACAATAAACACAATGAAACCACTCATTCAAGAAAGGAGTCATCTGAGTTAAGAAATGTTAAACAATGCTGAATCATGGTACACTACGGTTACCTATTATATCTCAATATAAGAGATACATTGAGGCCTATTATATCTCAATTCATCTTTGTATATCTTAAAGATTTTTTTTTCATTTTTAGTGCAAGAAACCAAAATATTTTTTAGGTCAATTTAAATTTAAGGAATGACATATTTGATAGGTTAATACAGAGGCAGTGAAAACATTTTACTGGTGGCTGTCCTAAAAGTTAATACTGATATTTGCTTCAAATATCAGAAAGGCAACTCAGACTACCGGTAGCAAGTCTATTTCTAAGCGAGTATATGATTTCACATTTCATCTCAATCAGTAAGGATCTCTAATAGATTTATAAATTAAAGGTCTAATGCCCTGGAAAAACAAGGAGAATCATCATACATGGAAATGTTAGAATTACTAGAAAAGACTTATAACCTCCTTTCCTCCTGCCCCCGCTTTCCCTCCTTTCCTCCTTTTACTCCGTTCCTTCCTCCCCCTCTCCTTCCACTTCTTGCTCCTTTCACTCCCCTGGTTCTCCTTTCCTTCCTCCTCTCCTGCCTACTATCTAGCCATCTTTCCAAACATTTCTTGAGTATCTTTACAGAATAGAACCTGATCTAGCTTCTAGTAATAAAAGGTGAATAAGCCCAATTCCTGTCGTTGGGGAGTTCAGAGCCTAGTAGGAGAAAAGGATATGAAAACAGACTCTTAACTACAAGTCTGTAACTGAGGAAGAACCAACTTACTTTGCAAAGAATCTGAAAATGTTTCAACAGAGAAGATTACATCTGTGCTGGATTTAAAGATGCACAGACATTAGACAAGTGGAGAAATAAGGGAAGGTCAATCCAGACAATGTCACAACATGTTCAGAAGCCTGAAAAGTTTTTTCCCTCAATAAGTCTGTTCCCTAAATAAATACAATTGACTTGTTGAGGGAACAGATCTTCAACCAGAATGGAACAATAAGTAAGTGAAGATTTATGTTGAGAGATGTAGTTTTTAAGGGAGTTTGAAGCAAGGAATCTTAACTATTTTCAAAAGCTATGGGTTGATTTTCCTGGGATAGTTCTGTGCCATATCTGTTATCCTGACACAAATAATAATAATGTCTTCTTGCTCTCTCATATTTGCTCTAGTTTGAACAATAGATTAAGTGGTCAACCTACTAATAGGTCTTTCAATCTCAGCATGTGACTCCTGGAAGGCAGGGCTGAATCTAAATATGTCTATTTTGTGCACTTGCCTTCATTGATAATGAAGAGACTGATAATAGAAGCTCCATGCTCTTGTTTCATTGATGTACTTTATTAGTTGTTAAAATGGGAATAGTGAATATGGTTATTTGGCAGTCAACATCAATTCCAACCTCCTTGTGGTGTGTACTCCTGCAAAAGCTGGAACTGCATTCCCCAAATGTCCTTGCTGCCAAGATTCCATCTCAGAATTTGGTTAAACCAATTAGGTGCAGTCACGTAATTCAAAAGTGGCAAATGTGGTATTGGATATATTGTGGAGACTAGAATTCTGTAGCAGGGTTTTCAGCCAATTCTGGGTGTGGATGCTGAGAGGAGGTATAGTAGCAGTAATGGTGGTTTATCTTTCATCTTTGGATAACATTTTTGGTGGCAAGTTTATGGAGTCAACGATTTCAGTGGAATCCCACTTCCTGACTTCAGCAGTAGTAGCAGCTGCCCCATGGGCCAATCTGATATATTGTTCTGGGAGATATTCCTGAAGCCAAAGCCTAGAGGCTACTCCTCCAGTCCTTCCAACAATTTAATATGTACTTAATTCTCTATATTAAATCTTTTCATGCTTAAAATAGTACCTAGAGTAGTTTCAATTTCCTGGAACTGAACCTTGGCATATATATGGTAAGTCATTTAACAAAACTGGGCCTCAAATCCACATCCATCTAATAAAAGGGTTGCACCTCTAGAATTCCACTTGTGATTCTTCACTTTTACGGAGTTTGCCTAACACCTCTATATTTTAATTCTGCATCCTGCTTATAATCTGTCTTCTGCATTACATCGTTATATAACTGCTTCACTAAGATCATTTATTCATATAGTATTCAGAAAATGTACCAAAATACATAGGATGTGTACCAGGTAGTGTCAAGAGTTCACATATTCATTTAATAAATGTATAGTGAGTAGCTACTATGTATGTCATGTGCTATTAAATAATATCTTATAAACTCCTTGACCGGGTTCAAGTATTTGTTTAGAAAAAGATTCCTGCAAGTACATTTTATCTTTGGCTAGTTTGCAATTTAATAATAATTTTCACCCTCCAACATGTACATATTCCTCCCTGTCCTTCAACATTCCAGACCTGAAATACTATAACCACTTCTTTATAGAGACTGACCTGAGTCTAATCAAGAGTTCTTTCCCCTTCTTTCTTAGACCCCTGTCCCCATTTGTCTAGTTCATTTTGTTTTCTTCAACAGAGTGGATCATGACACGTTCTCTTCACTAATCGTTTTTCAATCCATGTTCCATGCCTCTCCTCTCTGAGTCTTCCTTACTTCTTTCTGTCTCTCTAAGTGGTCCTTTGCTGGATCTTGGTCCCCTTACCAAGTGACTGAGAATCAATTAAGGTCCTTGGCATTTTACACATATTCCTTTGGGCATTCAATTTTAAAGATTTTGACTCTGAGTTACACATCCTAAATCACAAGACATTTCTACACTGGTGTTTGAATATATTCTAATTATGCCTATTCTCAAATCATTAGCTTATCTCAATTTTATAATTTGTTCAAAAACTTTCTGGTAATTATTTTCCAGGGAACCAAAACTTTTTGGTAAATTTTTCTGTTTGCTTCATCAGGATGTTACCAAATACTGGTAACTCTTCCTACACAGTATTCTTATATTTGCTATTCTACATCTAGTATCAGATTTTAGGTCTTATATATTGGACTGTGGCTTCTTTCCTCATTTTCTGTCTTCTACAGCTATCCTATGTTCAATGTCTTAAATTATTTCCTTTTAAATTTACCCAATCCTACTGCTAATTTGTCTGACAGCTTTTGATAGTGCAAATTTCCTTTTTTAATTAAATCTGAAACTTCTGACATTGAACAAACATTTCGCTATCCAAACCACATGTATCCTATTTTACTTTAGTTATATTTTTTTCCGTGAAAGAGTTAAACTAATTTTTTTTTTCTTTTAGGAGGTACTGGGGATTGAACCCAGGACCTCATTTCTGGGAAGTAGGCGCTCAACCACTGAACTACAACAGCTCCCCTGAGTTGGTTTCTTTGTTTGTTTACTGTTTGTTTTTTGTTTTAGAAGGTAGCAGAGATCAAACCCGGGACCTCATATGTGGGTAGCAGGCGCTCAACCATTTGAGCTACATCCACTCCCCTAAACTAATTATTTTGCATTGTACAGTCCACTCGTTTTTGCCATTTTACTTATTTCATAAACCTAGAATGCTTCTACCTAAATGAAACTGCATCTCAAGTATCCTTAAAAGAACTGTTCAAAGTCTTCTCTTTTAGAAGATGCACCTTAGGTCATCTCATCTGACTCTAATTAATACAACCAGCACTTTGGAGGAAATTTTCTACTAATATTTTAAAAGCTAAAACAACAAATAAAAGTGCTTATGGGTAAATCCATTGACTATATATTATATATTCATGGGTTTTATTTTTCCTCTTGTTTTAGGACATCAGATGTGTAAAACTGCAAAAGAGTGGAAGAGTGAAAAAGAAAACGTAGCTAGTAATTGTCACTGAAGTTTCTAACAGTATTAGAAGTGATAATATTTTTAAAAATTGAATTAAAAATATACATCCAATATTAGGAGTAAAGTTAAATAAATTACATCTTACCATAATAGACAAATGCAGACACTATCTCATTATATTTCATATATGTATATGAAACCATATATGTATGTATACACACACACACAGAAAGAAAGCAAGGTATAATAGAGCTAAAATGTTCTAAGGACCTAGCAATATTCAGCCAGTGGTAAAAAATATTAATTTAAAGTAACTGTTATAAGTGAAGGATATATAATATAATCTCTAAGGTTACCACAAAAAGAATAGCATGAGAATATGTAACTAACAATCTAATAGCTAGAAAGAAGTGGAATAATCAAAAATCTTTGATTAATCAAAGGAAACAATAAAGGAGATAAAAAGTAACATACGCAAGTGGGATAAATAGAAAATAAGAAGTATTAGGTTGATGCAAAAGTAATTGAAGTTTTGCATTGTTGAAATTTGCAGTTTGATATTGGAATACATTCTTAAATAAATGTGGTTATGTTATACATCATTTTAATGTGCATTTCTCACTTTATGTTTTTTTGCTAATGACTTATTACTTGCTGCTTATTTTATATTTATTTTAGACTATGGAAATGATGTTAGACAAAAAGCAAATCTGAGCAATTTTCTTATTTGAGTTCAAAATGGGTTGGTTGTAAAGCAGCGGAGACAAGTCGCAACATCAACAATGCATTTTGCCAGGAACTGCTAATGAACGTACAGTGCAGTGGTGGTTCAAGAAGTTTTGCAAAGGAGACAAGAGCCTTGAAGAAGAGAAGCATACTTGCCAGCCATCAGAAGTTGACAACGACCAATTGAGAGCTGGCTGAAAATCAAAAAGATCATCGTTTTGAAGTGTCTTCTCTTATTCTACCAACAACAACAAACCATTTCTCGATCAGATTGTGACATGAGACAAAAAGTGGATTTTATATGACAACCGGCGATGACCAGCTCAGTGGATGGACTGAGAAGAAGCTCCAAAGCACTTCCCAAAGCCAAACTTGCACCAAAAAAAGGTCATGGTCACTGTTTGGTAGTCTGCTGACAGTCTGATCCACTACAGCTTTCTGAATCCAGATGAAACCATTACATCTGAGAAGTATGCTCAGCAGATCGATGAGATACACCGAAAACTGCAACACCTGCAGCCAGCATTGGTCAACAGAAACATCCCAATTTTTCTCCACTACAATGCCTAACCGCACATTGCACAACCAGTGCTTCAAACGTTGAACAAATTGGGCTACGAAGTTTTGCCTCAGCCGCCATATTTACCTGACCTCTTGCCAACTGACTACCACTTCTTCAAGCATCCCAACAACTTTTTGCAAACACTTCCACAACCAGCGGGATGCAGAAAATGGTTTCCAAGAGTTCGTAGAATCCCGAAGCATGGATTTTTACACTACAAGAATAAACAAACTTATTTCTCGTTGGCAAAAATGTGTTGATTGTAATGGTTCCCATTGTGATTAATAAAGATGTGTTTGAGTCTACTTATAAGGGTTTAAAATTTACAGTCCGAAACTGCAATTACTTTTATACCAACCTAATAAAATGGTAGATTAAAACCCAAGTATATCTGTGCAAACACTAAATATAAAAGGAATATATAACTTAATTAAAATAAAGTCTGCCCTAGTGAATAAAGAATAAAATTACTCGTATAAAGACAGATTTTAAATTTGAGAAAGATTCAAAATAGAAAGATTCAAATTAATTCAAAGCTTTAAATCAAAAGGATGAAAAATATATATTCATACAAACCCTAACCAAATTATTGATATAGTAGCTAAACCAACATCAGACTAATAATAAAGTAGACTAATAGAAAAATGTAGAAGTAATAAATTTGTTTTCACTTCATAATATAGCTTGAAAATAGATGAAGCATATATTACTAAGCTAGTAAGAGAATTAGACATATCCACAATCAGAAAATTTCCCACTAAACTCCATTCTTAGAAAAAGAAAAAAAATCAGTAAAAATAAAAAGAGCAAAACAACATGATAATTCAACTGAACTAGTTGACTTGCATAGATTATATACCAAATAATTCCATGATTCATTCTTTACAAGTGCACTTGAAACATTCATCAGTATAGAATGTTTGATAAATCATTTAGAAAGCAAGTCACATCAAATTTCAAAGAACTGGTATCATGCAGAATGGGTTCTTTAACCATAGCAGATATGATCTGTAACAAAAAACATGAGATGGCTATAAAGTCCAAAAATAGTTGGAAATTAAGGAATACAGTTCTAAACCAATAGTTTCAAAATCACAGTGGGCATAAAAATATTTTGAACTAACTGATAATAAAATGTACCACATTAAAACACATGGAAATCAATTACATCAGTGATTAGAGGAAGAGATACATAAAACAATATATAAAAAGAAAGGCTAAAAATCAATCTAATCTAAGACCTCTCTCATAAAAAAGATACATCATATTCATAGGAATGATCAAGGAAGAATAAAACAAGATGAGAGCAAAAATCTATGATATAGAAGAAAACTCAACAAAGTCAAAAGTTGCTTCACTGGGAAAGAATAATGAAATTGATAAACACCTCTCAAGACTGTTGAAGGGGGAAAAAAAAAGAGAGAAACACAAGTTACTGATTCAGGAATAAAAAAAAAATCATGAGATCATGAGATCACTAAAGTTCATATAGACATTAAATGGATAAAAAGGGAGAGGTTTGGAGGAGATTGTAGAAGTAAAGACTGTAAGAAAGAGTAACCAAAGGTAAAAAGATGGGCAAAAATAAGACATATGAAAGCCAAAGGATAGCATGGCTGAAATAAGTAATGCCTTTACAGTAATAACATTGAATGTTAATGGATTAAACTCCCCAATCAAAAGACATAGGCTGACAGAATGGATAAGAAAACATGAGCCATCCATATGCTGTCTACAGGAGACTCACCTTATACCCAAGGATGCAAACAGACTAAAAGTGAAAGGTTGGAAAAAGATATTTCACATAAATAATAACCAAAAGAGAGCAGGGGTAGCAATACTGGTGTCATACAAAACAGACTTTAAATGCAAAAAAGTGATAAGAGATGCAGAAGGGCATTATATATTAGTAAAGGGACAACCCACCAGTAAGGAATAATAATCATAAATATTTATGCACCTAACCAGGGTGCTCCAAAATATATGAGGCAAATTCTGACAAAAGCAAAAGGAGAAACAAACATCTCTACAATAATAGTCAGAGACTTTAACACACCACTCACTTCAACAAATAGAAAGACTAGATAGAAGATCAACAAGAAAAGAGAAAACTTGAACAATATGATAAAAGAGCTGGACCTGATAAACATATACAGAACTCTGCATCCCAAATCAGCAGGTTATATAGTCTTCTCAAATGCTCATGGATCTTTCTCCAGGACAGATCACGTGTTGGACCACATTACAGTTGTCAATAAAATTAAGATGGAAATTATACAAAGCAACTTCTCTGAACATAATAGAATGAATTTGGAAATCAATAAAAAGCAGGAAAGGGGAAAATATGCAAATATATGGAGGTTAAACAACACACTCCTAAATAATTAGTGGGTCAAAGAAGAAACTGTAAGAGAAATTAGTATATATCTCGAGACAAATGAAAATGAGAACACAACTTACCAAAACTTATGGGATACAGGGAAGCCCTCTATGCCTATATTAAAAAGAAAGACTTAAAATCAGAGATCTAACCAAATAACTGGAGAAACTAGAAAAAAAAAATAGCAACCCAATCTCAAAGCAAGAAAGATTAGAGCAGAAATAAATGAAATTGAGAACAACAACAATAAAAAATAGAGAAAATCAACAAAACCAAAAGCTAGTTCTTTAAGAAAATCAATAAAATCGACAAACCCTTAGCAAGACTAAAAGAAAAAAAGAAAGAATATTCAAATAAATAAAATCAGTAATGAAAGAGGGGACATTATGTCTCACTCCACAGAAATAAAAGGATCATAAGAGGTTATTATGAGAAACTACATGCCAACAAATTAAGACAACATAAATGAAGTGGACAAATTCCTAGAAATGCACAAAAAACCTAGAATCTATAAGAAATACAGGAACACAGCAAACCAATCACAGGCAAAGAGACTGAATAGTCATCAAAAATCTTCCAACAAAGACAAGTCCAGGACTAGATGGCTTCACAGGTGAATTCTACTGAACACTGCAAGAATTAATGCCAATCCTATTTAAACTCTTCCAAAAAATTGAAAAGGAGAAAAAATTACCCAACTTATTTTATGAAGCCAGCATTATCCTACACCAAAGCCAGATAAAGATATTACAAGAAAAGAAAATTACAGACCAATCTCTCTAATAAGCATAGATGCAAAAATTCTGAACAAAATACTTACAAATTGAATTCAACAGCATATAAAAACAATTATACATTATGATCAAGTAGGTTTTATTCCTGGTATGCAAGGGTAGTTCAACATAAGAAAATCAATTACTCTAATACACCACATTACCAAATCAAAGGGAAAAAACACATAATCATGCCAATTAATGCAGAAAAAGCATTTGACAAAATCCAGCATCCTTTCTTGATAAAAACATTTCAAAAGATATGTACAGGAGCAAAGTTCCTCAACATAATAAAGGGCATATATGAACAACCCACAGCCAACAACATAGGGGAGAGGTTGGAAGCCTCTCAATGGGGAGAGGTTGGAAGCTTTCTCTCTAAAATCAGGAACAAGGCAAGGATGCCCACTGTCACCACTTTTATTCAACATCGTGCTAGAAGTTCTAACAAGAGCAATTTGGCAAGAAAAATAAATAAATAAAAGGCACCCAAATTGGAAAGGAGGAAGTAAAACTCTCACTATTCGCAGGTGACATGATACTATATTGAAAATCCCAAAATATCTAAAACAAAGCTATCAGAGAGAATAAATGAGGACAGCAAAACGGCAGGATACAAGACCAACATGCAAAAACTTATAGTGTTTCTGTACAAATAATGAGCAAGCTGAGGAGGAAATCAAGAAAAAAAAATTCCATTTGCAATAGCTACAAAAGACTCAAATGTCCAGGAATTAATTTAACCAGGAATGTAAAGGATCCATATTCAGAAAACTATAAACACTGCTAAAAGAAATCAAAGAAGACCTAAACAAATAGAACAAAAGAAAAAATAGATAAATAGGACCTCCTCAAAATTAAACACAAAGTCCTCAAAGGACTTTGTGAAGAGAGTAAAAATGCAACTACCTAATGGTAGAAAATATTTGTAAATCACACATCGGACTAGGGTCTAATATCAATGATATATAAAGAGATCCTACAAATCAACAATAAAAAGACAAATGACCCTATTTAAAAATGGGCAAAAGACCTGAATAGACATTTTTCTAAAGAAGAAATACAAATGGTAAAAAAAACATGAAAAAATGTTCAACATCCTTAGCTATTAGGGAAATGCATATCAAAACTACAATGAAATATCATTTAACACCCACTAGAATGACCACTATTAACAAAATAGAAAGTACAAGTGCAGTAGAGGATGTGGAGAGATAGGAATGCTTATTCACTGTTGGTGGAAATGTAGAATGGTACAGCCACTGTGGAAGTCTGTATGGAGGTCTCTAACAAAGTTAGATATATATCTACAATGTGACCTAGCAATATTGCTACAAGGTATATACGCAGAAAAACTGAGAGCAGGGACATGAATAGACATCTGTACACCAATGTTCCTAGCGGCATTATTCACAATTGCCAAAAGTTGGAGACAGCCTAGGTGTCCATCAAATGACGAGTGGATAAACAAATTGTGGTATATATACACGATGGAATATTGTTAGCTGTAAAGAAATGAAGTTGTGAAGCATATGACAATGTAGGTGAACCTGGAGGACATTATGTTCAATGAAGCAAGCTGGGCACAAAAGGACAAATATTGTATGGTTTTGCTATGGTGAACTAAATATAATGAGCAAACTTACGGAGTTAATAGCTAGAATATAAGTCACCAGACAATAGAATGTGGTAAGAGAATGGAAAACTGAGGTTAAATCTGTGCAGAATTGGTAAAAAGTTGTTTGTAAATGTTTTTAAATGAATAGAAAAGTACATCATTGGATTTGTAATTAGTAGCGTTAACATATGGGTATGACAGCGGTTTGTTTTTTGTTGGTTTTTTTTTTTTTTGGAGTAATGAAAATGTTCTAATACTGGAGTGATGAATGTGCAACTCGGTGATTATACCAAATGCCATTGATTATGCACTTTAGATAAACTACTTGGTTTATGAACCAAAAAAAATAATAATAATAATAGGGTGGGTTGGGGGGAAAATACACCAAATGTAAGATACAGGTTATAGTTAGTACTAATACTTTGACGATGCTCTTTCATAATTTGTTACAAATGTTTCACAACAATTCAAAGTACTTGTGGTGAGGTGATGTATGGGAGTCCTTTATGATGTTATGCATGTTTGTTTTCTAAGTTCACAACTTTTACTATATACTTACTGTTTATGTATGTTCATGCATGAATCATATAATTCAATAAATTGTTTTTAATATAAAAAAGAAAAAAGAGTATGGAAATCAAATTTTAGGAAAAATCTAATAAAGATATGCTAGTCCTCTACACTGGAAACTAACTATAAACATTACTTAAAGACATTAAGGCCCAGAGCCAAAGTAAATAATATGTATCTCATGAAGTACTTGTATCCAGAATATATAAAGAATTTCTGAAAAATAATGAGAAAAAATGAATACTTTGATTTTTTAAAATGTTCTTAGAAATACATGTCACAAAAACAACATACTAATAGCCAGTTATCATATTTAAATATTCTTAACATCACTAGATAGTAAGAAAAGCAAATCAAAGCCAGATAAAGCATACCTACTATAATGGCTAACATTGAAAAATAAAAATTGACAATTTCCAGTATAGGGTAGGATTTGGATCAAGTGGAGCTCTCATAAACTGCAGTTAGGGATATATATTGGTATACTATTTTGTAAAATGTTTAGCTTTTAGCTTTATCTACTAAGGTTGAACATATTTATGCCCTACAACACAGCAATTCCATTCCTCTGGAAAAAAAAAAAAAAAAAGAAATGAGTAAATATTTATACCATAGTAGATGCATGGGAATATACATAGTAGCACTATCCAT
Source organism: Cabassous unicinctus (assembly GCA_029593785.1). Taxonomy (NCBI): domain Eukaryota; kingdom Metazoa; phylum Chordata; class Mammalia; order Cingulata; family Chlamyphoridae; genus Cabassous; species Cabassous unicinctus. The sequence goes on from JAQZBX010054389.1 coordinate 16,827, forward strand.
AATAGACCAAACTGGAAAACTGATTGGATGAGTAAATTATGGTAAATTTGTACAATGGAATTGTATAAAGCAATTAAAACAGACTGCTACAATACGTAACAGCATGGATGAACCTCATAAAAAAGAGCAAATACTATATGATTCAATTCATATTTTATCACATTCAAGAGAAAACCAAACTATTCTATGTTGATAGCATTTAGAAGAATGAATGCCTTGGTTTGGTGTTGACTAGGAATCAGGTTCCTGGGGTGCTGGAAATATTCGAGAACTTGATCTGCATGATGATTATATTTTTTAAAAATCATTGAGCTGAAAACTTAAGATTTGTGATCTTTATTGTGTGTGTATATATATATATATTTATATATATATATACTGCAGATCAAGAAAAATTACCAAAAATCACTAAAAGATTTAAATATAAATCTACTATATCATATACCATGACATTGTTTGACACATCAGCATAGAAATAGTAAACTTTGTAGAACATCACCCCAGAAAGAAGTAATTCAGCACTCTAAATTGATGAAAAATACTATATGCAAGAGTAGCAAAAGGCCTCCCACAAAGACTGCCTTTTCTCCTCTCAAAAAAGTGATTTGAAAACAAAAACACTGCAAATCACTCCAAATTTACTTCCTAGTTGTGGAACGTCTGGTTAATGTAAGTCATATACAGTTAGAGTATACAGGGCATGTGCCCAATTTTTGCCAAAAAATGCCTATGAGATCATTCTTCAAAAGGCTTCCCCTCCATACTCCTGACATGATATAAACTATGTTGGTATTTATGTATGCTGGACACTCCTTTAGTATACTTTATAGGTCTTTAAATAAAACCAGCTGTCATTCCAGTTACCCTTAAGTAAAAAAAGAAATACAGTTTCTCTGTAACACTCTTATGTGCATAAAAACCACTTAATTCTTATGGTCTGCACTGAGACATTTTACTTCACTAAGTCTGGAGTGGAGCCCTGAAATCTCCATTTCAAGAAGCAGCCCAGGAGGTCCTGAATCAGGTGTTTGGGTTCTACATTTAAGTCTACTGTTCTATACTATACTGTATTAAGAACTGCTCATTTTCAGTTGATCTGCTTATTTGTAAAATGTGATGATTTTTTTTCTATGTGAAAGGAGATGATAAAAACTAATCTATTAAATAATAACCTATATATTTTCTTATCCTTCAAAACACTGTAAATATTTTTACTGCTATTTAGATTCTTTTTTCTCAGTCACATAAGTGTAGCAACATTAACCTAATAAATAAACCAAGAAAGAAACTAAAGTAATGGCTTTCCCTATTAGTCAGGAATTATGTGCATAAAATGATTTTTTCTGTATTACATGATTTTAATGAAATAAATATAAAAATGAACCATACAATCAACACATAACTTTAATACTCCATTTTATCTTTTACACGATGGTGGTAACCTTGTCAACAATCTTGTGAGGTGACACAAGGTACACTGATAATTTAAGAGAGGTATCTAGGACTTGTATCAGGGCCATCTGAATCTGTTAAAACATAAATTCAGGGTCAACTGAAGTAAGCTATTTTAAAGTCCAATGTGTATTATTAAAATACAGGGAGATATTATAAAGTGATAAGGTAAATTTAACTAGGTTGAGTGAGCAGCAGAGGGGTGAAGCCTTCCAAAACAAACAGACAAAAACCAAAAACACAAAAAGAAAGAAAAGTTAAAGGAGTTATTTTGGGGTTTTTTTTTTTGGAGGTACCAGAGTCAGGAATTGAACCCAGGACCTGGTATGTGGGAAGCCAGCACTCAACCATTGAGCTACACTGGCTCCCAAACCTAAGAGT
>JAQZBX010054390.1:0-18660 GCA_029593785.1 Cabassous unicinctus
AAATCAGATGCCCAGACATCAGCTAAAATTTACAAGCTATACTAAGAAACAAGAATATATGGCTCAGCCACAGGAACAAATTAAAACTTCAGAGAAGACACAGGAATTGGAACTAGTCAAAGAATTTCAAACAAATCTCCTAAATCAATTCAAGGAGATCTCTCTCTTTTCCCCTTTTCTCACCATTCCAGTCTTTTAATTCATTCTATATATTTTTCTCCATTCTGGTTCTTGTTTCATTGTTTTTTTCCAATTTTCTAATCTTTCCTCTGTGTTTCTAACTTGTTTTATATTTCAGTTTCTTAGGTCTTGTACACTTCCTCTCCTACCTTTTACTATTATTATAATTATTCTTTTTCTATCTCTTTCCTTTTCTTTGGACCTCATTTTTTTTTGCTTTCAAGGGGACATAGACAATGACAAGGAAATAGAATATGAAGAATGAAGTGTCAAAGTGAAACCTAGCACACACACAACAACAACAAAAAAATAAAACACTAGAATAGAGAGAGAAGTGAAAAAACTGAATAAACCCATCAAGATAAACAGATGCCTAGACACCAACAAAAAATTACAAGCCATACTAAGAAACAGGATGACATGGCCCAAGTCCAACAAACAAACAAACAACCAGGAGGAGATGCAGAACATGGAATAACTAATCAGAGATATCCAAACAAATATGAATCAACTTAATGAAGCAAAGGAAGAGATTAAGGATATTAAGAGGACAGTGGGAGAATATATTGAGGAAATTATAAACAGACATAAGAAGATAACAGATATGAGGGTGGTGAATGGCACAATCAAAGAAATAAAACATACACTGGAAGCACATAACAGCAGATTTGAACAGGCAGTGAAAAGAATCAGTGATGTGAAAAACAGTACATCTGAAATCAAACAGATAGAACAGATAGATAAAAAGATAGAAAAAAGTTCAGCAGAGACTTAAGGATTTGAATGACAACATGAAATGCACAAACATACACATTATAGGCATCCCAGAGGAAGAAGAGAAGGGAAAGGGGGCAGAAGGAGTTTTGGAGGAAATAATGGCTGAAAACATCTCAATCTTATTGTGGGAGATAGACATACATGTTCAGGAAGCATAGTGCTCCCCATAACAGGCCTACTCCAAGACAAATACTTGTCAAATTGTCCAATGCTCAAGACAAACAGATAATATGAAAGCAGCAAGAGAAAAATAGAACCATCAAATACAAGGGAAGCTTGATAAGATTAAGTGCTGAATATTTATCTGGAACCACGGAGGCAAGAAGGCAGTGGTATTATTAGGCCTCAAGTCAGGGCCTTTATGGATAACCAGAGACAGCATGAAGAAAACTTCAACATGAGAGTTAGGCAAACTCACAGTTATTATATCTGTGGAGGTAAGGAGCCAGGGTAAGTCCAAAGTGACTCAGACCCAACTCCCTGTGCTGCAATTTTACTCTTGCTTAAATACCTAAGTTACTATTTAGCATTTTCTTTGATTATGCATTAGCATTTAAGCATTTGGATGATAACACATAGCTAGTTTTATATTTGTACGATTAGTATGTTCAGGAAATCATGCTTGCACATACATTGCATGATCAAAAAAGGGGCAGATATCTCCACCCCTGGGTGGGAAACTTACTATGTTAAGCAAGTTCAAGTGAGGACATCAAGGGGCTTATACTGCTCAGGTCTGGCCAACTGGTTGAAGTTGGTTTTCATACTTCATTGCTTCAACAGGATATTCTTGACCACCAAAAGTGGAATTTGGCAGAAAGAGAGGGTTGCATCTCATTGCCTTCTAATTTACATACAATTCATTTCTTTATATCCTAGCAACAGGAAGAGAAACAAGTTACTTTCAGATATTCAGTCATCCTACATCTATCAATTCCCTCCTAGTTTTTGACAATATTCTTATCACAGGGGAAAGGGACAAAGCTCAGATATTCCATAACTACTTCCTACTGACATTATGGATATTGATCTCTTAGGAAACTATTGTAAGATGGTGGTCTGAGGAAGAAAAGTCAGTCTGTTAAAGTTTGTAATTGCTTTTGAATAAAACACTGCTTGCATGATATGAGTACATGTGCAACTGCTAAAAGAATCAAGACACTAATTATTGGTCCTATGTAGGGCAGCACCCACTTTGTAAGGCTAGTTGGGTTCAGAAAAGAAAAATTACTTTCCCATGTCAGGAGGTCATTGGCTTTGGTCTTTAGTTCCTCAATGCTCTCAAAGACTGCCTGATTCATTTATATAGTAACAGCCCCCTTCTTTGAGGAATAAACATGTTCCTCCTTGTGCTACTACTCTTAACAAATCAAGTGCTCAGTGGTTTTCCAGCACTACTGGAGTTAAGGAGTTTGTTTGCTTTTGTACTAAGATAGTGTCTGCTATCTGGGCTATATCTGCTCCCACTTCCTTGGAGAGATCAGTAGTTAGGTACAAAGGTGAAGCTGCAATTCCAGTGGAGGCTGCAATTCCTAAGAAGGTAAATAAGAGGATTAATGAGATTGCTCTCTTTGTTCTGGGGCTAAATTGGGTTGTTAATGGGAAAGGTAAGGCGGTGCTATTGTTCATAGTGAATAGAACAGGGAAAACATATCCAAGACTACAGAGTCCTTTCCAATATGGTGGAAGGGATAGATAAGCAGAGTTTTCACACACAAAAATATATTCCTAATTTTGGATTTAAGCTAGCAGTAAAAGTTATGTTTGTTACATCTTCTTTCCAGTTTTCCTTGCTTGACTGCCAAGAGTATGATGTAAGAAGGGAAGCTTCTCCGTGCATTAGGGCAGCACTAAGTAAAGGGTCTATATTTGGATCATGGGATTGCTTTCCACTAGGAGTTTCAGAAAATAACATGGATTTAGCGTCATCATAAAACATGTTATGGTGATTAGTATGTTCAGGAAATCATGCTTGCACATACATAAGAAGAGTTCAGTCACCTGCAACTTTTGATCATTTGTGGTGTTAATGAGGATGTTATACATACCTTGGGGCCTGCCTTTACAAAAGTTAGTTGAATTTTGTTCTAAATTTCCTACAAAAGCTTGAGTGTATGTTTGTTTCTTAAGAATTTTAGACCCCAATTGGAGATGCAAAGTAAGATGATAATTTGTTGAACTGGACGTTCTAGTATAGACATTTGCACATCTGTTTTTTAACATTTTGGGGGGATACCCAGGCTGTCAAATTATATTGATTTGGGTGCAGTGACCCAAGTTGGGGTCCATGCCTTGTAGAATTGGCTAAAATGCAAATGCTATATCTATGACTACTATTATCTACAGTAAACATTTCTCCAGTTATTGGAGGTGTTGCAACAATTTGATGTGTAGTATTTCAGTGCTGCACAAGTGAGTCAAGTGAACTTTGTTTAAGTGGGCTTTCAAGGTACAGATTAGCTGAAGCATTCCTTAATATAGTTGGCCCAGACATCACTTGATATTGATGGTGCAAATTTACACAGTACCAACACTTGGTTCTACTGTAGAGGTTTTGGATGGTCTGCAAATATGTGAAGGATGATCTATGTCTCCCCTCAGGGCTAGTTACAGGCAGGTCTTGTAGAAGAAAGAAAAAGATTAACATTTGGTGGAGTTTTTTTTCTTCTTGAATGGGAACCACAGGTTCTCAACTGGCTTCATCTTATATTTTGCTTCATGTTCTGCTGTGATCTCTGGCTCAAGACCTCCTCCACTTGCTGGCTCTGATAAGTAGTAAGGTTTTGCTCTGGTATAATGGACCCAGAGCTTGATTCCCTGTAACTTAAGAGAAGAATGAGAGGTTAATAATACTGTGTAAAGTCCCTCCCATTTGGGTTTAAGCTAATCTTCAGGGTGTTTGTCTTTCCAAATTTTTAAAAGAACCTAATCCCCAACTGAGAAGGGGTGGAGAGACTGGTAAGTGGGGTATTTTAAGTGCATATTTGTATATGCATGCATAGAGGTGAGGAGCTTTCCTAACTGCAAGGCCCACTTATGGAGGGCTCCCTCTAAAGTTATTGGGGAAATGGGTTTTTCACTCAAGTTGCTTAGAAATGTCCTTCCGTACATAAGCTCAAAAAGACTTAACTCAAGTCCTCTTCTAGGGGCCACCTTAACCTGAAGGAGAGCTAAGTTAAGTGCTTCTTTCCATTTTCACTGTGTTTCTTGATGAATTTTATTTAAGGTTTTCTTTAAAGTATAGTTCATTCTTTCCTTCTTTCCTGATGTCTCAGGCCTCCAGTCTGCATGCAATTTCCACTTAATTCCAAGTCACTGATTGGCATCTTTCACTACAGCTGAAATAAAAGCAGGTCCAATATCTGACTGAATTGTTTGGCATGGTCCAAACCTTGGGATGATTTCCTGGAGGAAGAACTTAGTTGCTGTGGAATGCTGTTCTATGCAGCAGGGAAAGGCTTCCATCCACCCTGAAAAGGTGTCTACAAATATTGAAAGATATTTAAAATTTCCTGTGGTTTTTGGCATTACTCTGAAGTCTACTTGCTAGTCTTCAGCCAGGGAAAGCCCTCAACCTTGTATCCCAAAAGAAGTCCATGATGTTCCCTTTGGGTTATTTTTCTGGCAAGTAAGACACTGATTAGACTTTCTGCACCACTCGAGCAAAGTGAGGTCCCACCACCAGTCAGTGAAGAATGCTCAGCAGTACTTGCTGTCCCAAATCTGTCATTTGGTGATAGTAAGAGACTAGAAGATATATTAGATTTTCAGGCAGATAAAATTGTCCTTGGCTGTTTTTCAGCCATTTACTGCCTTTTTCTAGTTTCTCTGAATTTTCTTGAATACCCCATTCTCTCACACATTTGAGGTCTGCAGGGGCATAGAATGGACAGAAAACATCTGCTATATGTTGAGGAACATGAGGTTTAATGAGTGTGGCTGCTTGACTATGAGGATAGCCTTTTCTCTCAGCTTCTTTTGCTGCTTGGTTTGCTTGCTTGTTCATTAGAGTTACATAGGAGTCTCCCTTTTGGTGTCCCTGGCTGTGCATTACAACTGCTTCTGCAAGTAGTTTTACGGCTTCTAAAATTTCAGTGATTTGTGTGTCATGTTTAATGTCTTTCTGCCCAGATCACAAAAGTCCTCTCTCCTTCCAAATGGCCCAATGTGCATGTAAGATAAGAAAAGCATGTTTTGAGTGAGTATAAATATTCACTCTTTTTCTCTCCCCTCTTTGGAAGGCTCTAAGGAGAGCTTTTGGTGCGGAGTTCCCTGAGGGAAGTGGTGCAGCTTCTAATACTTTCCCCACAGTTACAAGAGCATATCCAGCTTTCCAAACACCCCCTTCAATGAAGCTACTTCCATCAGTGAAGATTTCCAAATATAGATTTAGTAGGGGAGTATCCAGCAAGTCCTTTTTGGAAGAATAGACTTCTAGCATTTCTATACCATTATGAATAGGTAATTCCTCAGTACTTGATGGGAGTAGAGAAGCTGGATTTAAGGTTGCACAAACTTTTAATTTAACTTCTGGTTTGTCCAAGAGTGCTGGTTGATATTTTCCAAGCCTCCCTTGGGTTAGGCAAAGATTTCTTTTTTCTGTCAAACAGTGTGAGTACTAGAAGAGAGCTTTGAATGATGAGGGGCTGTCCTAACATAAATTTTTCAGCTTCCTGTAGTAAGACACAGGTTGAAGCAACAGCCCTTAAACATGCCAGCCACCCTTTTCCAGTATTTTCCAACACTTTAGAGAAGTGCACTACTGCACACTGCTCACTTCCCAATTTCTGGGTTAATACTCGAAGGGCTACAGCTTGTCTTTCATAGACGAATAAATCAAAAGGCTTTCTGAGAGCCGGTAATCCCATGGCAGGGACACTCATTAGCTCCTTCTTTTGTTGGTGAAAGGCTTGCTGGCATTCAAAGGTCTACTGGAGGGGCTCTGCATCCCCACAAACCAAAGCTACATACAAGGGTTTAGTTATTAGCCCCAAATTTGGAATCCAAATTTGGCAGAACCCAGTCATCCCTAAAAATCCCCACAGCTGGTGACGGCTCTTTGGGCTTTCTATTTCTAAAATATCTCTTACTCTAACAGTTGTCAGGGTCCTTGTTCCTTTCTTTAGTTCAAACCCAAGATAACAGACAGATTTCTGGACTAATTGTGTTTTACTCTTTGAGAACTTGTACCTAAGGTTGGTAAGCTATTTAGCATTTCAATTGTATCTTTAACACATTCCTCTTGGGTTGGGCTTGCAATTAAAATGTCATCTACATACTGAAGATATTGCCCATTTAACTTAACTGTCTCTCCTATGTCCTGGGCTAATTTTTCAGCAAAAATGGTTGGGGAATTTTTGAATACTGGGGGCAGCACAGTCCAAGTATACTGTTGCTTATGTCCTGGACTTGGTTCTTCCTACTCAAACACAAAAATGTGTTGAGAGGAGCTATCCAGAGGAATGCAAAAGAAGGCACCTTTTAAATCTAATACCGAAAACCATTCATTTTCTACATTGAGAGTAGTAAGCAAGACGTATGGGTTTGGCACAACTGGGTGGATATCTTCAACTATTTTATTTATAGACCTTAAATCTTGGACAAACTGATACTCTTCACTTGTACCAGACTTTAAAACAGGTAGATCTGTAGTGTTATATGGTGATCTGCAAGTTCTGGTCAGTCCCACGGCCAATAGCCATTGAATTATTGGAGCTAAATCCATTTTTGCTTTAAAAGAAAGTGGGTACTGTTTGATGCAAATTGGCTGGGTGTGAGGTTTTAACTGTAATTTTACTGAATTTGCATGTGCAACACATCCTGGGAGTCCCATTGCCCACACTGCTGCATTTATCTAAGAGTCTATTTGAAGGGGGTAGGTGTTATTCACTTCATGTTGTCCTCCCACTTCAGCTAAGAGGGCAGCCTTGAAGGATCATGATTGGTTTTTTGGGACCTTCTCATTTAGATATCCTTCCTAAAAAGTGATTTCTGTTTGAAGTTTAGATAAAATATCCCTTCTTAAAAGTGGAATTGGACACTCAGGCATGTAGAGGAATTGGTGATGAACCTAGTCTGAACCTAGTTTTTCCCAATGTGGCAGCTTAAAGGGGCTAAAAACTGCAGTGGTGAAGTTCTTCCCATAGCCCCAGAAATGGTGGTTTCCTTTCTAAGTAAGAGGGCCTAGTTGTTCATTAACTACTGAGTAAGTAGTGCCTGTATCCATGAGAAACTTGACTTGCTTCTATCCCACTGTTGCAATTACCCAGGGCTCCTGTAATGAGATAGGCATACTGGTTGGAGGCTCCAGTCCCTGAGTTCTGGGCTCTGTCATTCAGAATCACTGTAGGTTTCCCTGGCTACCATCATTGGAATTTTCTTTCTTTTAGCTTGGGGCACTACTTTTTCCAGTGGCCTTTACCTTTGCAGTAGGTGCACTGTTGTGATCCTAAGGTTGGGCACTCAGACATCCTGGGTTTGCATGCCCAAGATTGCCCACACACTTTGCTGTCCCCTGCACTATTGCCACCACTAATAATGCTGTTTGCTCTTTCATCTGCTTCAACTGTTTTTCCTCAATGGCTTGGTCCCTATTTGTGTACACTTTAAAGGCAATTTCCACTAATTGTGAGATAGGTATACCAAGGCCTCCATCTAACTTCTGCAATTTCTGATGAGTATCAGGGACACTTTGACTAATGAAGGTTAAACTTACTATACATGCATTTACAGGCTTTTCTGGGTCTATGTCTGTATATCTGCAGAAAGCATTAAAGATATGCTCCAGAAAGGCAGAGGGATTTTCCTGCAATTCCTGTTGGACCTCCTGTAATTTAGTGACTGATTTTTGCTTTGGAGCACCTTTCCACAGCTCAGCAAGAATAGAGACCTTGTAATCATCAAGGCAGTTCATATGGCCTTTGTCATTAGGATTCCACTGAGCATCAGTTTCAGGGACAGCCAGCCTTATTTGGGGGACTGTAAATAGTGCTTTGAGGTGTCACCTGCCACAATACCTCAGCTTCCTGCTGCTTTTTCTGGAGGACATTACAACTTTCCTCAGGAGTGAGGAGGACATTTATAAGGGCTTGTATATCAGCCCAGGTTGGTTTGTGAGTAGCAAAAATGGAAACAAACAGGAATGTTACTTTCTTGGGATCTGCACAATAAGCCAGAGTGCAATTGAACAGATCAGAGGTGGTGAAATAGTTGTGGATGAAAAGAAAGCCTCAGGGTTGTCCTTGATCGTCAATTCCATTTGGAACTTGTTGGAGTGGACCTGACCTACAGTCTCCTTTGTGTTGAGGGGGGAGCAACTGTGGCCAAAAACAACTCCACTCCAATTATAAGAGGGAGATTGGAGGAAAGGCCCTTGTGGGAAAGAAAGGGACCTGATACATCTAAGGGAAGTGTGGGTTTTGGTGGTAGCCCTGACAGGGGAGGAGGCAGAGGTGGTACAGAATAATAAGATGGTGGGATACTTATGTCTAGGAATTCATCAATGAATTCTAAGAGAAGGGATCCCAGGACCTCAAAAGTTTTTGTAGCCTGAGCTGAAGTGAGCCCACACAACATTAACCCTAACTCTTTCTAGTGCCCTTATCTTTCCACAACTCAAAGACTTGAACATATGGGACTTCTGCCCATTTTTCTCACCATTTACAAAACAAGTCCAACTGCAATACAGTATTAAAATTCAAAGACCAATTTTCTGGCCAAATTTCTCTGTCATCTAATCTATATCTAGGCAAAGCTTCATTACAAAAAATAATTAATTTACTTTTCTGTAACCCAGATCCCCCAAATTTAGACCAATTTTTCAGGATGCATCCTAGCAGTAAGCACTCAGGTACTGATGCCACATTCCCCATGGCGGCAGAAAGAGAAAGAGAAAGAGAACATCCAAAACAAAGGCACAAAAGGAAGCAAGCTTCCCCTTTAAAGGAGTGAGGGAGTGGGACTCAAACCCACAAAACCTCTCCCACTACCACCAAACCTTCATCACCTTAGTGAAGGTAAACCAAATGCTAACTGGCAGTTAGCCAAACTCAAACAGCAGGTTTCACCTTTAAGGGAGTGAGGGAGTGGGACTCAAATCCACCAAAATCTCTCTCACTGTAACCAAACCTCCACTACTTTAGCCTAGGTAAACCAAATGCTAACTCATCGTCAGCTAGAAGAAAAAGAAGTAATGAATAATGGAATGAACTCACCCACCAGGGGAATGAGATGACCTGGTCCTCCACCCTAATATTGAGAGCCTTGGTTCCTTTGGTGGCTGGAATGGGGCTCCAACCTGGGTAAACCCAGAGTCCTCATGAAAATCCCTAGCAGCCGCTGGAGTCAGCGATGCCCTGGTGCAGACAACCCAACCGCAGTTCACCTTGGAAGCATTCTCTGGTTACCATTTTTATTTATTTATTTATTTATTTATTTATTAAGTCCCATTGAAGTTAACAATTTGCTAAGTCTCAAGGCAGGGCCTTTATGGATACTAGAGATGGCATGAAGAAATTTTCAAGCTGAGAGTTAGGCAAACTCCCATTTATTACATCTATAGAGGTAAGGAGCCAAGGTCACTCCAAAGTGACTCAGACCCAACTCCCTGTGCTGTGATTTTACTCTTGCTTAAATACTTAAGTTACTATTTAGCATTTGCTTTGATTATGCATTACCTTTTATGCATACGGATGATCACACATAGCTAGTTTTATAATTGTATGATTAGTATGTTCAGGAAATCATGCTTGCACATACATTGCATGATCAAAAGTAAAAGGGCCTTTTACTGTGCAAGTTTGGCCAACTGGTTGAAGCTGGTTTTCATACTTCATTACTTCAACAGGATATTCTTGACAACCAAAAGTAGAATTTGGCAGAAAGAGAGGGTTGCATCTCATTGCCTTCTAATTTACACACAATTCTTTCCTTTGTAACCTAGCAGAGAGAGAAACAAGTTACTTTCAGGTATTCGGTCACCCTACATCCATCAATATGATATATTTAAGGTGTTAAAAAGAAAAAACACTTCCAGCCAGGAATTCTTTAGCCAGCAAAACTGAGATTTAAAAACAATGGAGAGTTCCAAATATTCACAGATAAACAGAATTTAAGAGAGTATGTCAATAAGAAACTTGCACTTCAAGAAATACAAAATGGAGTTCTGCAGGCTGAAAGGAAAAAACAGGAGAGAGAGAATTGGAGGAGAATGTCACAGCAACTAAAAAGATAAAAAGAAAAATAAAAACACATATGATGTACATAAACCTAAAGAAAGTATGGCTAATGTAAGTAAGTCCTTGACAGTAATAACATTCAATGTTAATGGATTAAACTCACCAGTCAAGAGACACTGACTGGCCAAATGGATTAGGAAATATGGATCATCTAAACATTGTCTACAAAAAACACACCTTAAACCCAGGGATGCAAGGAGACTGAAAGCGAATGGATGGAAAACAATTTCACAAGCAAACAATAACTAAAAAAATGTGGGAGTAGCAGTACTAATATTGGACAAAATAGACTGTTGGAGAAGATGCTGAGAGTCAGAGCATAAAGGGTTAAGCATTCAAAAAGCATGCTTGCTGGCAAAGAAACATTAGTAAACGTCTCCAAGGACTCTGCATATTGCAGACGTCAGTAGGAGGAAGCAGAGTGGAATAAACCCACCACTAAGAAGTTATTGTATAAATTCCTAAGAAAACTATCTAGAAATACAGGAACTGGCAGCTCTCCTACATGCCAAGCAGAGGAACTAGTGAAGGATGCCCTAATTTTGTTATCAGCTTTGTAATATAAAAAGCAGCTTCAGCCTAAATAAACTTGCCTGCATTCCTCATGGAGTGAGGTCCCCTGATCCCAATCTTTCTTTGGATAGTTCCTGGCACCGTCTACCTCTACACTGATTTACAAAAATAGACTTTAAATGCAAAACTATTGTAAGAGACAAAGAAGGACATTTATGCACCTAACCAGCACTCCTCAAAATACATGAGGCAAACAATGGAAAAACTAAGTCGAGAAATAGATCCTTCTACAATTATAGTGGAGGACTTTAATACACCATTATCATCATTAGACAAAACATCTTGGCAGAGAATCAATAAAGAAATAAAGACTTTGAATAATATATTAGAGAATCTGGACCTGATAGACATGTACAGAACACTACTCCCAAATACCCTGGGATATACATTCTTCTCAAGTGTGCATGGATCATTTTCCAGGATAGACCACATGCTAGGCCACAGAATAATTCTCAATGAATTCAGAAAGATCAAAATTATACAAAGTAAGCTCTCTAAAAACAATGGAATGAGGCTGGAAATCAGTAAGTGGCAGAGAACCAGATTAGACACGATGATTAGGAAATAAATAACACATTCTTGGACAAAGAGTGGGTCAAGGAGGAATCTCAAAAGAAATCAGTAACTACCTTGAAATGAATGAAAATGACAAAACAATGTATTAAAATGTATGGGATACAGCAAAAACTGTACTGAGAGGAAAATTCATAGGCATAAATACCTATATTTAAAAAGAAGAAAGAACTAAAATCAAAGACCTAAATGCGCACCTGGAATAATTAGAAAATGATCAACAAACTAACCACAAAGGAAGTAGAAAGAAAGAAATAACAAACATCAGAGCAGAACTAAATAAAATTGAAAATAAGAAAGCACTAGAAAATATTTTTAAAAATAACCAAAAGTGGGTTCTTCAAAAAGATTAATAAAATTGACAAACACTCAGTTAGACTAACAACCAAAAAAGAGAAAAGATGTAAGTACATAAAATAAGAAACAAGAAAGGGAATATCACCACTGACCCTAAAGAAATAAAGAATATCATAAGATGATATCTTGAAAAATTTGATGCCAATTTTAGAGGAATTTGATGATTTAGGAATTGATAATTTAGAAGAAATGGACAAATTCCTAGAAACACACTAGCAGCCTACATTGTCAAAAGAAGAAATTGATGAACTCAATAGGCCAATCACAAGTAATGAGATTGAATTAGTCATCAAAACCTCCCAGCTAAGAAGAATCCAGGACCAGAAGACTTCACAGGTGAATTCTACCAAACATTCTGGAAAGAACTAACACCAATCCTACTTAAACTCTTCCAAAAAATAGAATTGGAGGGAACATTGCCTAACTCATTCTATGATGCCAACATCACACTAATACCAAAGTCAAAGACACCACTAGAAAGGGAAATTGTAGACTAATCTCTCTAATGAACCTAGATGGTAAAATCCTTAACAAAATCCTTACTAATCACATTCAACAATACTTCAAATGACTTATACACCATGGCCAAGGGGGTTTCATGCCTGGTATGCAAGGTTGGTTCAACATAAGAAAATCAGTCAATGTAATAGATCACATAAACAGATCAAAAGGAAAAAACCCACATCATCATCTCTGTAGATGCAGAAAAAAGCATTCAACAAAATACAGCACCCTTTTCTGATAAAAAAACATTACAATAGATAGGAATAGAAGGAAACTTCCGTAACATGATAAAGGGTATACATGAAAACCCACAGCTATTGTCATATTCAATGGTGAAAACTAACATGCATTCCCTCTAAGAGTGGGAACAAGACAATGATACCCACTTTCACAGCTTATATTCAGCATTGTGTTAGAAGTACTTGCTCAAGCAGGCAAGAAAAAGATATAAAAGACATCCAAATTGAAAAGCAAGAAGTAAACATATCACTATTTGCAGATGACATGATCCTATACATAGACAGCCCTGAGAAATCGACATCAAAGTTTCTAGAGCTTATAAATGACTTTAGTAAAGTTGCAAGTTATAAGATCAATGAGCATAAATCAGAAGCATTTTGGTAACCAATAATGAGCAATCTGAGTTGGAAATCAAGAAATAAAATCCCATTTACAAAAGCAACTAAAAGAATCAAATACCTAGGAAGAAATATAACTAAAGATGTAAATGACTTATATGCAGAACAGCACACAGTATTGTTAAAGGAAATCAAAGAAGATTTAAATAAATGGAAGAACATTCCCTGTTCATGGATACGAAGTCTAAACATCATTAAGATGTCTATCCTACCCAAATGATAAACCTTTTTAATGCAATCCCAATAAAAATCACCACAGCATTCTTTACTAAATTGGAAGAACTAACTATGAAATTTATTTGGAATGGCAAGAGGCCCCAAATAGCCAAAGATATCTTTGAAAAGAAAAATGAAATTGGAGGAATCACACTACCTGACTTTAAAACATACTACAAACCTACAGTGGTCAAAGCTGCATGGTATTGGCACAAGGATAGACACACTGACCAATGGAACTGAATTGAAAGTTCTGATATAGATCTTCACATATACAGTGAACTGATATTCAACAAGGCCACCATTGAACTAGGAGAGAATGGCTTCTTCAAAAAATGGTGCTTGGAGAACTGTATATCCATATCCAAAAGAATGAGAGGAACACCATCTCACACCTTATAAAGAGAAATTAACTCAAGATGGATCAAAGCTGTAAATATAAGAGCCAACATCCTAAAGACCTCAGAAGATAATGTGAGGAAGCATTTATAGGATCTTGTATTAGGAAATTGTTTCATGAAATTTGTACCCAAAACACAAGCAGCAAAAGAAAAAATTGATAAATGGGACCCCCTCAAAATTAAAAACTTTTGCACCTCAAAGAAGTTTGTCAAGAAAGTAAAAAAGCAGCCTACTCAATGGGAGAAAATATTTGGTAACCATGTATATGATAGTGGCCTAATATCCAGCATATATAAAGAAATTCTACACCATGAAAATAAAAAGACAAACAATCGATTTTAAAAATGGGCTGGTGATGTGAATAGACACTTCTCCAAAGAAGAAATACAAATGGCTAACAAGCACAGGAAGAGATGCTCAACATCATTAGCTATTAGGGAAATGCACATCAAAACTACAATGAGATATCATCTTACATCCATTAGACTGGTGGGTTTTAAATAAACAGAGGACTATAAGTATTAGAGATGATGTGGAGGAATGGGAACCCTTATCCAATGCTGGTGGGAATGTAGAATGTTGCAGCCACTGTAGATGACAGCTTGGTGGCTCCTCAGAAAACTAACTATAGAACTGCCATATGATCCAGCAATATCCCGGCTGGGTATAGATCCAGAACTGAAAGCAAGGACATGAAGAGATATATGCACATCATTGTTCAAAATGGTGTTGTTAACTAGTGCCAAAAGTTGGAATCATCCCAAATACCTTTCACCCTATGAATGGATAAATAATTTGTTACATATACATAAAATGGAATATTACTCAGCTGTAAGAAGGAATACAGTATTAACACATGGGATAACATGGATGAATCTTGAGGACCTTATGTTGAGTGAAGCAAGCCAGGCACTGAAAGAAAAATATTATTTGCCCTCACTGATATGAATTAAACAAGTTGAGCAGACTCACAAAGCTAGAGTTTGGAGGGTTAACAGAAGACAGAAATGGAGAAGAAGATTGTGAACCAATGTTCATATGGTCAAAATCTATGATAATGTGGAAGTATGTAGTTGTAAAATGAATGGGCATGACTGTGGTGTAATGATACTGTCGGGTTTGGCAGTGCTTATTTGTCAGGTGGGTGGGGTGGGGAGGGTGGGTTGGACTGTCAATGGAAGTGGAGGGAGAGTTGGGGAATGGAGCAGGTGAACACTGGGGATTGGCAGGTACAGTGTTGGGAATTCTCTTTTGGCAATATGGCAAGTGAGGGCTGCTGGTTTGTGGTGTTGTGTGTGGGTCATTCGGGACAGTGTGCACCTGGGGCAGGCTTATATCAGTGATTGGAGACCCATATAATTAATGGCAAGGTGGTGGACACCCATCCTGGGAAGTCCCACTATATTTTCAAATAAAGGGGTGAGAGTCTCTCAAAAGCATGGATGGTGCCTAATAGGGGAGGAAAGACCAGTGCTGTCAAGCCCTCAAAGTTGTTGCAAGTAACTATGAATCTTGTCCTTCAAGGAGTGAAGCCAGATGGTTGCTGTGGGTCCTGAGGGGAAGGGGAGGGGGGAATAGAATAGATGGAACAGGGGGCATTTTGGGGGAGATGGAAGTGTTCTACATGATCTTGCTATGATGGATACAGGCCAAGTTGAATTGCATCAAAATTTTAAAATCTATGGTCCAAAATGTAAACCATAATATAAACCATTTACCATAGTTGGTAGCTATGTTTCAATATCTGTACATCAGTTGTAACAAATGTACCATCCACATATAAAATGTTAATAATAGGGGAAAGGGGAAAAGGGGGGAAGATGTTGGATATAGGGGAGTCCACTGTATTTGGAACATGACTTTTCTGTAACTTAAAACTTCTTTGAGAACCAAATGAAAAAATTAAGACACTGGGGGAAAAAATGGAAGAAAATGTCACTGTACATATAGGACAACAGATCTTACAGTGATGGAAAGCAAAATGTCAAAACACATTTTTTTCATTATTTTTCATTATCTCAAATTTTTATTTTTTTAATTATTTTGTATTTTATTTCCTATTTTTAAAACTCATTATTCCATTTTCTTATTAGTTGTATTTGAATATTTTATTGGTTCTATTTTTGAAGAAGTTTTAGATCACAGAAGTGTTATAACTGTGGCAGGGGAGGATCATTGGTGAGGGGTGTCAGTAATGGGGCATACATGGGAGGAAACTCACCTTGGCATTCATATAAGGCATATAAATGTGTTCAAATGTTCATGGGGCATTGTCACAGTGAGTGGAGATATACAAAATAACTGAAGGAATAACAAATTCCCATCCTGGGGAGCTCTGCCACATTCCTCAATGGATAAGCAAGAATCCCTGAGCACAGGGGCAAGTACTAGTGAAAGAGGATGGTCCACTGATGGGCCCTTGATACTGATGACTGTGCATATGAACCTTTACTCTTGAAGTTGAAACCTAACCTAGTATTATAGGGTGCCTAAGAGTGGCCTCCTGGGAGCCTCCTTGTTGCTCAAATGTGACCTCTCTCTAAACTGAACTCAGCACAGAAATGCATTATTTTCCCACAGCTTGGGACATGACTCCCAGGGATGAGCCTCCTGGCACCAAGGGATTAATACCAAGCACCAACCAGTAATAGAACTGGAAAAAGACCTTGACCAAAAGGGGGAAAAGGTATATACAAATGAGTTTACATGGCTGAGACTTCAAAGTGAGTCAGAAGGCCATTCCAGAGGTGACACATATACACATCTCAGCAGAATCTCATTGATTGCCAAAGTAGATACTACCCCAAATAGCAGGGCTCATGAGGGTTCTTGAGACATCCAGACACTGTAGTCAGGGCAGATAGCTCAGGAGTTTGTTGCCTTGCTAGTGAGCCCTACTTTGGAATTTATGCTCCCCAATGTGAGTGTTGGACTCAGTTGTGGTCTCCCTACGCATGGCTCTTCTGCCCTCCTATTTGAACCCATAATTTGTACTGGAGTTGGTAGGTGTATATCCAAGAGACTTAAGTCTTTGGCTGTCCATGTTCCATCTGGGCCTCAAATCCCAATGGAGTTGCAAAACCTACTCTCCAGTTCATTGGTCTCACCTGGGACAACTAAGAAGGAAGTGATGATGGACAACTACCATACCAAGGAACCAAGAGTGTCTACACCTAAAAGCAAGAGATTCCCATCCATTGGCCCCTTGGGACCATAGCCCCCTCTTAATTAGAGATGGAGTGGATATCACCATCATAGAATCCTCAGGATTGGGGAATGAACTTTGGACTAAATTAGATTTACTGGTATTCTACAATAGACTTATTGTGATTCTAGCAATGGAAGAAATTATATCAATGCTGTGGAGAGAGTGACCACTAGAGGTTCTGAGGACAGGGAAAGAAAAAAATAGGTGTAATACAGGGGCATTTTTGGGACTGGGGAATTATCCTGAATAACATTGCAATGACAGTTACAGGCTGTTATAAATCTTAACTTATAGAATTGGGTGGGAAAGAGTGTAAACCACAATGTAAACTTTAATCCATGCTTACTGGCAATGCTACAAAATGTGTTCATCAATTGCAATGCATGTACCTCACTAATGAAGGATGTTGTTAATATGGGAAAATGTGGGAGGTGTGGGAAGTGGGGCATATGGGAAGCCCCTATATTTTTATGTGACATTTTGTATAATCTAAATATCTCTAAAAATAAAAAAAATTTAAAAATTATAGTGATTACATTTTCTTCAACTTCATGTGTTCTCTTGAAGGATAAGTATTAGGGCATTTTTCATATATATAATAAAATATACTCATATCATTACCTACTTAGTCCTGAACTTTTACATTTAGGTCCTTGGCTCCTTAAGCAACAAGAAGTTGTTGACCATGGTGTTTAAGAGGGTTATACTTAGAGATGACATTTATTGAATGATTATCACATGCAAGGCTCTGAGCAAACACTTGGCATGCAAGTCTCATTTCTTTTCCTGCAGTCTCAGGATGTAGAACAATTCTTATCTTCATTTTAAAGAAAAGGAAATTGAAGCTTCAAGATCTTTGATAGTTACACAGCAAATGAATGGTAGAGAAGTGTGTGGCTCTGTGTAAGTAGTAGTATAGTGTATTGGAGAAGCATACAGGTTCTGGAGCCAGAGTGTCTGGGATCAAGCACCAGCTCAGAAACTAATTAGCTGGGTGATAGGTAAATGTGTGTCTGTTTCTCTTACCCTGCAAAAGGGGAAATGCCAGTAATCTACCTCATGGGGATGGTAAGAGGATTAAACAAACTGCTCTAATGTAAAGAATTTAGGAGATTGCTGGCAAAGATTAAGCACTACATTGGTGTTTGCTCTTATTACCACAGTGTGCATTCTTGGCCATGAGGTCATATTCTGATGAGGTCCCAACCAGCCTTGTCATTTCAGTAACTCTATTTGCCTTCTTACAGTAAATCTTGGGGAGAGGATAAGAAGGCAGTTTTCTGATCAATGCAGGATTCTTTTCTCTTGCACTTTTTACATTTGAATACCTTCCTTTATCTAACACTTAAAGGTTCTCTTTTCATTCTTAGCATACATAACATCAAGTCTTCAACAATTTGGAAGGTGTAGTTAATTTAAGAGGGCCTATATTTGTGAGAAAAGAGTGGATTGGGGGTTCAGTGATAGTTGTTAGTTTAATCCAAACCAATATAGGCACAGGTATATACCCAAAAGAATTGAAAGCATGGACTTGAACAGATATTTGTACACTGATGTTCATAGTGGCATTATTAACAATTGCCAAAAGATAGAATCAACCCATGTTTCCTCAACCAATGAATGAATTTTTAAAAATGTGATATATGCATATATTAGAATATTATTAAGCTGTAAAAAGCAATGAAGTCCTGATACATGGAATTACATGGATGAACCTTGAAGACATCATGTTGAGTGCTACAAGCCAGACACAAAAGGACAAATATTTTTATGATCTCATTTATTTTAAACAATCAGAATAAGCCAACTGATAGAGTCAGAATCTAGAATATAGGTTACCAGGAGATAAGATGGGGACAGGGAATGAGAAGTTAAGTCTTAAAATGTGCAGGGTTCCTATTTGGAATGATGGAAATGTTTTGGTAATGGATGGTGGTGATGGTAGCAAAATATAGTGAATGCAATTAACAGCACTGATATATATATATATGATTAA
>JAQZBX010054391.1:0-18660 GCA_029593785.1 Cabassous unicinctus
CCATATCTTACAAATTACCCTGGTTAATTTAAGCCTATATAGAAAATGAATTTCTTTAAATCTTTATAAGAATTTTAAAAAGTAAACTACAAGCAAAAAACTACTGCCTAGAAGATAGTTCAGGATCTTGATAACTCTTTAGCTAAAAACATAAAGTTTAACCACAAGTCTAACATATCTAATCTTAAACATCAGAGCAAGAACTACTATGCCATAAGTTACTGTTCTTAAAAAGTTAACATCCTGTCACCATGAAACTAAAAGCGCTTATCTCAAGTCTATATGACGTCTGCAACCTTACATAACTTCAAAGAAAATGCTTACGCTTGCCAAAAAATAGAATATAAAAACTGTGCTTATCTTACAATAAAGTCAGTCGTCAATTCTCACTCAATCTAATATGCAACTCATCACTCTCGCCAACGCCCTTAACCACCTTCAGCCTGCTCCCTCATGCCTCGGCTGGACCGCGGCAATCCTTAATTTCTTTAGCCATCTCATTGAATTTATTCAGATTTGTTTGAACATCTATGATTAGTTGTCTAAACTCCTTCATATCATCTGGAGGCTTATCTTGTTCCTTTAACTGGGCTATATCTTCGTGTTTCTTGGTGTGGATTGTAATTTTTTGTTGGTGTCTTGGCATCTGGCTTACTAGAGTATTTATTCTGGGTGCACTTTTTCTCTTTTGTTCAGGGTTTACTGCCCTTTCTCCCTTACTGGTTGTGTAATAGGAGACAAGGATGTAGTTGGTGCTATAAGCTGTGGAGGCTCAAGCTTCCCTCATTTTCCCAAGGACCAATGGAGCTTCTGCCAACTTTCTCCTTTGCCAGGGGTAGGGACAGAACCACAACTGCGTTGAATAATCCAAGTCATGCAGGCATAGACTGTAGTTGCCTAGAAAGACTGTTGAAGCTTCACACACCTTTCTCCCCTGCCTGGGGCAGGGGTGGATTTGCAGGTGTGGGCAGTACTCTAGGCAGTGCTGGTCCAAGATGACCACAGTTGCCACAGTAGACTTCTGATTATCCAGAATATGCCAGCCAAATGTACCTGCAGTTACCTGGATAGGCTGGTGCAGGGCCTGCCAGTTTCCTCCCTGCTAGAGGTGGGGCTGAAGCCTAGGCTAGGGCTGCAGGCCAATCTGGGTGAAAGAAACCAGTCTCTTCCATCACTGTGATTTTCAGTCAGCCTGGCTTCCCCTCATGCTGGTGGTGGAGTAAAAAAGGCAACTACCAGCCTCTTTCTGATTGGACATGTTTAAACTTTAGGTGTTCTTGGGGTTATACTTTAGCCAGCCAAATTTACTAATCAGTAGCTGAAATCAGTGGCCAAACATCTCTTCCTCCCGTTTTTGGGATATGGAGCTTCCAATTCCTGCCACAGAATAGCTCCTGGGGTGGCTTGTGCTGCAAAAGTAGGTTGATTACCAGCCTCTGTGGGTGTCCTGTAGTTTCCTGGAAAAGCTGTTACAGCTTCCCCCAGCTTCCTCCCTGCTGGAGGTGGGCCTGGAGCTTAGGCTACAGCTGCAATCTCATCTGGATGGAAAGCAGCTGGTCCCTACTAGCACTGTGATTTTCAGTCAGCCCACTTCCCCTTGTATCAGGCATGGAGTTAAGATGGCAGCTACCAGCGTCTTTCTGACTTGGACAGTTTCAAACTTTTGCTGTTCTTAGGATTATACTTTATCCTGCCAAATTTACTAATCAGTAGCTGAAGTTGGTGCCCAACCATCTATTCCTCCCCCATTTTTGGGAAGTGGAGCTTCCAATTCTAGCTGTGGAATAGCTCCAGAGGCAGCTTGTGCCTCCAGTTGAGGATGGGCACTGACCTCCATGATGTGGAGTGCTCTATTTATGAATCTTCTCTGCAGATGGGCAGCCTCCTCCTTCCATTCTTTCCAGGATGTTGCAGGATGCACTTCTGGTCTCCTGGAGCCCCCAAACAAGTGATATAGATAGCTCTGGGTGATTACGAACTGCCCTGTAGCAGCAGCTGATTCTAGGAGCTCCTTACTCTGCCACCATCTTACTGGTTGTCCCTATATTTAATTTTATAAGAAACTGCTAACTAGTTTTTGAGTGACTGTAGCATTTTAAATTCCATCAAGCAATGTATAGAGATTCAATTTCTCTGCATTCTCACAACCATTTGGTATTGTCACTTCAAATTTTATTTGTTTTAGTAGTGTGTAGTTATATCACATAGTGGTCTATCTTGCATTTCCCTGATGGTTAATTATATCAAGCATCTCTTCATGTATTTATTTCAAATCCATGTGTCTACTCTGGTGGAATGTTTGTTCACATATTTTGTGCATTTTCTAATAGGATTTTTTATGGTTGAGTTTTGAGAATTTTGAGAGTTCTTTTTATATATTCTAGATATCTGTTCTTTCTTTGTCATAACTGAGGTTTGCAAATATTTTTCCCTTCCTGTAGTTTGCCTTTGTAGTTTATCTTTTGCAGATCAGTAGCTTTAGAGTTTGGTGAAAACTAGTGTATCATTTTTGTTTTTTATGATCTCATTCTATGTACTCTCCCTTTTTAAAAATTTATTTTAGTAACATAAAAGTTATAGTTACCTAAAAATCTCTCTTTTTAACCACTTTGGCATATGTTATTCAATGCTGTTAATTACATTCACAATATTATGCTACCATCACACCATGTACTACCAAAATTTTACAATCAACCCAAATAGAAACTGTACAATTTAAGCATTATCTTCCCATTCCCTACCCTAATCCTGGCCCCTGGTAAAGAGATGAGGCCTGGAAAGAGAAGAGCCATGTGCCTGATTGCTCACTGCTGAGCTTGGGGAGAAATTATGCCTTGAGGAGGAAGCAGAAATCAGCTGCCACTTTGCTTTGCCATGTAGCAGGAGTCCAGGATGGCCAGAAACTGACCTTTAGTGAGAAAGCATCTCTGATAATGCCTTGATTTGGACATATCCACAGCCTTGGAACTGTAAGCTTTTACTCTAATAAATTCCCTTTATCAAAGTCAACCCATTTTTAATATTTTGCCTTAGCAGCCCTTGTAGCAAACTAAAACTGTGCCTTTTGCCATGTTGAGGAAGTTTCCTTCTATACTTACTTTTCTAGTGTTTTTAATCAAGAAAGGATGATGGATTCTGTCAGATCACTTTGTGGCATCAATTGAGATGATCATGTAATTTCCCTTTTCATTCTGTTAATATGGAATAGATTTTTTGAATGTTGAACCACCCTTGCATACCTGGAATAAATCCCACTTGATCATGGTGTATAATTCTTTCAGTGTACTGTTGGATTTTATTTCCTAGTATCTTGTTAAGGATTTTTCATTTATATTCAGAAAAGAAATTGATCTGTAATTTTTTTTTGTAGTATCTATCTGGCTTTCATATTAGGGTGATCCTAATTCACCCTCCTGTTGAATATTTTTGGGAGAGTTTGAGCAGGATTTTTTTTAAAGTACTGTCAGTGGGGTTTGAACCCAGGACCTCGTATGTGGGTCTTTTTTTGTTGAGTTTTTGTTGTCTGATTCAATCTCTACTTGTAATTGGTTTACTGAGACCTTCTCTTTCTTCTAGAGTCAGTGTAGGTTGTTTGTGTGTTTCCAGGAATTTGTCCATTTCATATCTGTTGTCTAATTTGTTGGCACACAGTTATTCACAGTATCCTTTTATGATTTTTTTAGGAGGTACTGAGGATTGAACCCAGGATCTTGTACATGAGAAGCAGGTGTTCAACCACTAAGTTACATCTGTTCTCCAATGAAGAGTTGGTTTTCTCATTTGTTTGTTTTTAGGAGATACCAAGGATTGAACCTGGGACCTCATACATGGGAAGCAGGTGCTCAAGCACTTGAGCTACATCTGCTCCCCAGATCCTTTTTATTTCTGTGGGATCAGTAGAAATGTCCCTCTTCTCATTTCTGATTTTATTTATTTGTGCCCTTTCTTTTTCTTTGTCTAGCTAAAGTTTTGTTAATTTTATTATCTTTTAAAAGAAGCAGTTTTCGGTTTTGTTAATGCTTTCTATTATTTTGTATTCTCTATTTCATTTATTTCTGCTCTAATATTTGTTATTTCTGCTCTTCTGCTTACTTTGGCTTTAGTTTACTGTTCTTTTTTTTAGGTACTTCAGGTGTACAGTTAGCTAAAATCAAACATCTCTTTCTTCTTTTTTAAAATAAGCATTTAAGGCAATAAATTTCCCTCCGAGCACTGCCTTCACTGTATCCTGTAAGTTTTGATACATTGTGTTCTCATTTTCATTCATCTCAAGATATTTACAGATTTCCCTTCTGATTTCTTCTTTGACCAATTGATTGTTTAGGAGTGTGTTATTTAACTTCTATGTATTTGTGTTTCCAGGTCTTTGCCTCTTACTGATTTTCAGCCTCATTCCTTTGTGGTCACAGAACATGTTTTGTATAATTTCAGTATTTCTAAATTTATTGATGCTTGTTTTGTGACCCAATATGTGATCTATACTGGTAATGATCCATGAGCATTTGAGAAGAATGTGTATTCTGTTGTTTTGGGGTACAATGCTCTGTATATGCCTTTTGGTTCTAGTTCGTTTATCATATTATTCAAGTTCTCTGTTTCCTCATTGATCTTCTGTCTAGATTTTCTATCTCTTGATGAAAATGATGTATTGAAATCTCCAACTGATATTGTAGCATGTTCTCCTTCTCCCTTAAGTTTTGCCTGTATTTTCCTCATGTATTTTGGGGCACAGTGGTCATATTGACCTTTTTATTAAATAGTGTGTCCTCCTTTGTTTCTTGTAAAAGCTTTTGACTTAATCTATTTTGTCCCATGTTAGTACAGCTACCTCAGCTCTCTTTTGGTTGCTTTTTGCATGGATTATCTTTGTTCATTGTTTCACTTTCAAACTATTTGTTTATTTGTGTCTAGGGTGAGCCTCTTGTAAACAACATATAGTTTTATCCATTTTGTTAATCTGTGTCTTTTGATTAGTGAGTTTAATCCATTAACATTCAGTGTCATTACTGGAAAGGCAGTACTTTGGTAATTTTGTCCTTTTGTTTTTATATATCTTATATCTTTTTTGTCTCTTTTTCCTTTATTCAATCTCCTTTTCTGTATAGTTAATTTTTCTGATATATCTGACTGATACACCTTTCTCATTTCTGTATATTTTTAAAATATTTCCTTTGTGGTTACCCTGGGGTTTGTATTATACAACCTAAGTCTATAACATACTTATTTGATAAGATACCAACTTAGCTTCATAATCATAGATGTTCTCTGCTTCCATTTCATTCCATTTCTCCTCTTCATGTTGTTTTTGTTCCACTTTACCTCTTTATGTTTTGCATGTACATTATCAGGAAACAGAACTATTTCTTTTTCAATTGTATTCTCTTATAGGAATTAAAAATCAGAGTTATATATTGAGGATACTGTTAAATTTTGCATTTACTCTTGTAGTTATCTTTATTGAAGATCTTCACTTCTTCACACTGCTCCAGGCTTCTCTCTCCTGTCTTTTCCTTTCAATATGAAGGACTTCTTTTAGCAATTCTTGTAGGGCAGATCATTTGCTGACAAACTCTCTCAATTTCTGTTTATCTGTGAATGTTTTAAACTCTCCCTCATTTTTGAAAGACAGTTTTGCCAGATATAGAATTTTTGGCTGGAAGTTTTTCCTCTTTCAGTACCTTGCTGGCAGTTTTCCCTTTCAGTACCTTAAATATATCATACCACATTGTTCTTGCCTCTGTGGTTTCTGATGAGAAATTGATGCCTAGTCTTATTGAGAATCCCTTGTATGTGATGAATTGCTTTACTCTTGCTGCTTTCAGAATTCTTTGGCATTTGATATTCTCATAAGATGTGTCTTGAAGTAGGTCTGTTTGTAGTATGTTGCACCTCTTGGTATGTTTCTCCACCAGATGTGGGAGAGGGCAAACTATATCACAGGAAAGAAAGGATTCAAAATGTGTAATAAAAATAACAAAATTTAATAGGAAGAAAAGACCTAGTAGCCAAGGAAATATATTACCAATTCTTACAATAAAACAGTGACCCCTGTGTTTTGCCTATTCTTTTTCACTGTGAAAACACTTAATACTTTTCAAAGAATATCCTATGCTTCTAAGAGGAAAATTTTAAAGGAATGGGGCAAATGCTCTTTGGCAGAACAAGAAGAATGAACTGTGAGCAATTCTGAGAGTTAATAATTTGAAAAATCTTTAGTGATGCTGGTAAATTTATAACACTGTGAATTTAGATTTTACCTGAAATACATATATAATCATTTTCTTTTAAAATACTAAAATATGTTAAGATCACAGAAAATATTCTATCTCTCACCTTTTTTACAGTTCACACTCAAACACATTAGTTGTGGGGGGGTAGGAAGCCAGGTAAGAGTTTTCTCCTTAGGGCACAGTTATTTGATGGAATATGTTTCCTCAGCTGATGTTTTTGCCTGGCCCATTCTCATTCCCCTAATCAAGGTGCCCTTCACTCATCTGGCTAAAATGGAGTAAGTGATCCAAGATAAGCTACTTCTGTGGAATCTAAATCTAAACAAATAAGGCAATGATGGAAAATGGTTGGAGCCAACTCATTTCTGTAGTGATGCCCTGAAGAGGATTCCTATTAATTCCTGCTGTTAAACTGCTATGGCTCTTACTTTTCTCGAGTCTTTCTTCAGCTTTCCCTCATTTCAGTAAGCTAGCCCAGGTCCTTCCAACAGATTCTGTTTTGCTAAAGCTAGTCAGAGTTTGTTTTGGGGACTTATGACCAGTGAACCATAACTGATACAGCTAGTGAATTCAATCATATAATTAATGTATAAATGACTGATGAATTAATTACAATGGGTTTAATGGATTATCAAAGGAGGTTTATATTTTCCCTATTTCTTTACAATATCTTTATAGTCTTTATTGGACTGACACATGAAGAAATACTAAAGACTTCATCTGGTTTTAAAAGTTTTAAAAAGTTTTATATACTACATACTCTTTAGAAAAGCAGGGTAATAGACATAGTTGGTTGATGGCCAAACAGCCATTTCTCTAAAAAAAAAAAATGTCAAGTTTTCCCTCCTAGTACTCACTTTCCTCTGCCTGGCCTAAACAGCAACCAGGCCCAGCTCAACCCTGGGGTACAGGATAAGATAAATCTAGGCCCAAAATAACACTCCCATTGTTCTTGCCAGTGAGTGGTTTAGACATGAGCGGGTGACACAATTTGACCAATGAGATGGGAGGCAGCCTGCTGGAGAACTTCAAGGATAGGTTTCTTCACTCCAAAAATGAAATAAGGAAAATTAAGCAGAACCAGCCAGCTGATCACTATATCCTTTTCTTCTCCCTGGGCCCACAGGGAGCCTACATCCCCAAGCCCCCTTTGCAGATTTGTGTGGCCATGTAACTGAGGATAATGGAATATGAGCAGAAGCAATGTGTGCACTTTCAGACTAAGCCCCAAAATTCTCCCACGCAGGATCTCCATGCTCTTTCCTCTTCTAGTTAGATGAAGATTAGCATGCAAACCAAGGAAACCTCATTTGAAGATGGCAGAGCCACAAGACAGAAAAATCCTGGGTTAGTGAATTACCACCTTGGGGAAAGTCACCCACTAATGCAAAAACAAACAAACAAACAAAAAAAAACTATTTACGATTTTATATGAGATAGAAACAAACTTCTACTGTATTAAATCATGAGTGCTTCAGACTTTATTTGTTACAGCAATTAGTGTACCAGTTTTAGTTTCCCAGCTACTAAAGTAAATACCATACAAAGGGTTGGCTTAGCAACAGGAAATTTTTGGCTCATGGTTTCAGAGGTTAGAAGACTTCTTTCTTCTTGGTGTCAGTAGCTAGGAAACCTTTGGGGTTCCCTGGCTTTTCAATCACATGGCTATGTACATGGTAGCATCTTCTCCTTTTTCTTCTGGGTTCCACTGACTTCAACCTTCTGGCTGCTCCCAACTGTTTCTCTCTGTGTGACCTTTTCTATAAGTCCTCTAGAAATAGGATTAAGATCCATTCTGATACAGTTGGGCTACACTTTAAGTGAAGTAACCTCATCAAAAGATCCTATTTATAAAGGTTTCACACCCACAGGAATAGACTATGATTAAGAACATGTTTTTCTCAGGTACATAACTCCAAGTCACCACAGTACCTTAAAAGGGAAATGATCTGTAAATGATACTTTTGAATGATGACAGCCAACCTCCAGCCATGTGGGGAGTTAAGCCAACACAGTGAAGATGGCAGAGCAGAAAGGTGAAAAACACACGGATCCCTAATGATACTCTGCCTGAAATCCTTTATTATATGAGCTAATAAATATTCTTGTTTTTGTGTAGAACTTTCTGTTAAAAAAAATCAAAGGCATTCTGAGACAAATTTTTAAAAATCCAAATAACTATCAATGCCATTGTTAGGAGATGGGAACTGTTGATAAGTACTTATCAAATACTTATTGAACACCTGTGCTGAGCACTGTTTTTAGGTGCTTGAAATATTGCAGTGACCAAAACAAACAAAAATCTGTGCCCTCATAGATCTTATATTCCAGCAAGAAGCATTAAGTGTTAATGGTTAAAAATTCAGGATCTGGAGCAGCCTGCCTAAGCTCTGGTCTAGATGGTATATGTGATCTTGAACAAGTTATTTAGCCTCACTTCCTCAGTATCCTCAACTGCAATATGCAGATAATAATACTGACTTCACAGAGGTGATGGAATGATGAAATGTTAATACAGTAACACAGCACACTGTCTGGTACATAGTAACTGCTCAACAAATTCTAGTTATTAGTCAGGGAAGAGGAAATCATTAACCATAAATAAGTAAATTCTATAGTACATGAGAAAATAACACGAGGATCTGAAGTGTCAGAAAATGGAGTCAACTATAAATAGGCCTTACTGAGAACGGAACATTTGTGTGAAAAATTTAATGGAGGAAAGGAGTGAACCACAATGTATCTGGGGGGAAAGCACTCAGGCAGAAACAACAGCTAGTGCATAGTTTCTGATATGAGAACATATGGGCAGTTCAAGGAACAGCAAGGAGGTCAATATGGCTGGAAGACAGTGTTAAGGGAAGAAATGAATTTAGGGAGATAATCAGATCAAAATGAGCTGGCTTATGTAGACCACTGTTAGAACTTGGTTTTAACTCTGGGATGGGGATTTGATTGTTGTTTAATGGGATCACTCATTCTTGCTGCTGTATAACTTTCCAGTCTTTTCTCTAAGCTATAAATACACACACATATTAGTTTTAGGGAAATGGGATTATACTATGTATACAGTTTTATAATTCCCTTTCTTCAATTACTATAGTATTAACACACTTCAAAGTAACAAATATTTAACTTTCATCTTTTAAATGGTTCTGTAGTTTTTTTCTATTGTGGCTATGTCCTATTTCATTTATTAAATCTCCTCATATTGGTATTTTCCAATACTTTACTATAAAATAAAGCTGAGATGAACATCTGTTTAATCCCTATAAATTCATGATTGTTTCCTTGGGCTACATTTCTAGACGTAAAACTGCTGGGATTGATTATATGAAAAAGAAAGTTGGGTTTTTCTTTAATTGATTGCTGTGAATCTTAAGAAAATATTAAAGAAACAAGCAAATAGATAAACTGAAGTCTAAAAAATACTATTTGGTTGTTTTAAAAAGCTATGTAACTCATCTTTCACAACAAAATCTTGAACATTTTATTTTAGAGCCCTAAGTGTTATATACTAAAATGGTGACAAAGTTTGAAAGTACAACATTCAATTTTTTATGAAAATTTCTAAATTATCTTTAGTATAAATTATATACAAAGTTTATAACAGAGTCAGAAAACAGAGCTCAAAAACTGCCAAAATATGATAAAGAATGCCAGGAAATGGAAACGTTTAAAGAGCAAAAGGCTTCAGAATACAGACAAATAAAAACTGTATACACATACACTGATATGCTCATAGAGTTCCATATCTGAACCAAACCCACATAGAGCTCGGAAAAGCAATGGTAAAAAGATATTTAAATGAGAACCCTATCTTATAGTATAATGACAAGTTAATGGATGGTGAATTTACTTGCTCATTCAAGTATTTCTTGAGTAATATGGTAAAAACAAACAAACAAACAAAAAACACTGTGGTGGAAATTGGGAGAATGGCAAGGCTATCTCCTTCAGCACCACGGACAGCGCCTGGCACCTGGTCATCAGAAGCCCTTCAGGACCAGAAAGGGTGATCTTACATGGAACATGCTCCTAAGACAAGCACACAAATGAAGGACAGCAAGGGTGATGATTTTGGCATAGGAAGACTGAGAAACATGCCACAGAAAAAAAAGTTAAGGGTGGGCAAAAGTATGGAGTCATGCTGATGTCTGAACAACAATGGAGTGGCTGGAACAGGAATCAGGTAGACTGGCTGCTATCACAGAAGAAAGAGTCCTAAATGCCAAGGAAGGGTGAGGTGAGGAAAGAAAAGAAAGTTAACATTAGGTCAGATTTGGAAAAATCCTGAATGCCATGAAGAGGAGTTCATTTGCTCAAATTTGCTCATTTGCTCATTCAGAGAGAGAGAGAGAGAGATCCTCCTGAGTCAGGAATGAAGGATGAATAAGTCAAGGCACCATTCCTCAGAGTTGGCACTCTATAAGAGGGGTCTAGGATATAAGTAAAATGTCATTTACAATGAGCTGTGAGGTGTTACCACAATGGTAGGCACACTGAGAATGCTACCTAACCCAACCTTATAGAATCAGGGATATTTACTGAAAGAAATACCTTCTAGGCTCTTGCTGGAAAAAGGAATAAATCTATCCAAAGTACACAGTGGGAGAAAAAAAGAGAGGAAGTGGCAATGGATTGGAGGCAATTGCCATGATGACCACATTTATATGTGTCACATTCAGGACTACATAATCACTTATCTTTAAGATAGGTTGAGTGGGTATTTACATGTGAAGCATTGTGGGAAATATAAATATGTCTAAGACACAAAGATCTGATGCCTGTACCCACAAAATTTACCATCTGGTCATGGAGATAATGTGGAAATATCAGAAAAGATAATACCCTCTAACAGATTGTGTATTTAGGCTTTGCTGTTGGTTCCTTCCAAAGTCCATTACAAGATATAATCTTGAAAAATATTTCTGCATTTGCCCAAAAGTTATATAACACCAGCCTTTTTATATAAGGGATACCATAAGAAATATCTTTTATGATTTATCACTAGGGCAAATTTTTCTTCACTGAAAAATAGTTATGCAACTTCCATCCTGTTAAGTTGACAAAAAGTGGCTTTGTGTTTTTTGTTGTTTTTGTTTTGTTTTTTGTTGTGTGATTTTTGGTGCCTTGACATCCAGAAACTCAGAATCAAATTTGACTTCCAAAAGAAATGTTAACTTGTGGTTATCGTATTTGTTGCCCTTGATTTTCTATTTTAAAAACATTTCTGCCCATGTCATATTCTTGTTGAGGTGGGTCAAAAAACTTTTTGGAAAGAGGTGGAAAAACTCATACATAATTAAGTAAAAGAAGACTGGCAATTATAAATGCCAAAGTATTATGGGAATTCAGGGAGAGGTCTGATTACTTCAAACTGAGAATGGTTCAAACAGGGCCCCAATCTCATTTCTTCATTCATAGTGGTGATTTAAAAAAAAGCTGTTATCACTTATTGATCATTTACTAGGCATTGTTCTAAATGCTTTGCAGTTAATTCATTTAGACCAAATAAAAACCCATTTATATTGTATTGTCCCACTTTTTAGCAATGAAGGAACTGAGACATAATAAAGTCAAATAAATTATCAAATGTCACTCAGCTGCACAGGCAGTCTGACTCTAAAGCCCTCAGTCTTGATCATGACCCTATACTGCCAATATAAAAAACTGATTGACAGCATCATGTAAACACTGGACAACTTTTCATTAAACATGGGGAGATATTTTTTCATATTGCCTAGCTTAAAATATACATAATGCTTTATATCCTTCATGGTCCCTAAGGAATTATTTCCATATTTTTGTCTTTTTGCAGAATGTGACACATCATTTGAAAGACAATGACCAATTATACTTCCAAAGTTACTTCTTTTTTTTAAATTTTGCTATAAATTTATGTATGGGTTAGTTCCAAATGTTTATTTTTTTAAATGATTGGTTTTCATTTTCTTTTTTCCTATGGCTATACATAATGTAGAATTATGGTATTATTTATGAATTCCAAAAATAGATATTGGATTATGTTTGTGAACTGGTCTTTTCCTCTGGGCATATTAGATTATATTGGATTCAGCAGTTTCTCTTTTACTTCATTAAATAATTAATGATTAATTAATCGTAAGGCCTTGATTGGGCCACATCAGTAGCACATTGAGTCCCTGCCCCCTTGGTGGGTGGGGACTCACAGAGAAACTGCACCACAGAGAAACTGCACCACAGAGAAGGGATGTTGGAGTTTTGAGCTGGAGCCCCAGGAAGTAAGCACACAGAGGAGCTTGGTCATGAGGAAGGAGAGAAGGCCCCAGGAAGAGAGACAAGCTTTTCACCTGATAGTATACAGCTAACCTTGTAGAGAGAGCAGAGCAGCTAAGCCCAAAGAGAAACAAGCTCTGGGAAGAGAGGAACCCAGGAGGCCTGAACCCTTGCAGACATTGTCAGTCATGTTGCCATCCAACACATGGCAACAGACTTTGGTGAGTGAAGGAAATTACCCCAAATAAATACCCTTTATAAAAACCAACCAAATTCTGGTATTTTGCATCAGCACCCCTTTGGCTAATACACATAAGTTATACCAGATGAAAGCATTATCCTGAAGATGAACAAATCTTGATTCACAACAAAAACTTTAAAGTGAAACTTATAGGAGAAACTAAAGGCAAGTGTATCACATTTGGCTGCAAGGGACAGGAAACCTAAATCAAAAGGGAATTTCATGTTTTACATTTCTTGTTTCAGGCATAATTGATCAGAGATGTAAATAATGTCATCAAGAACAAGTCACCACCATCTATAACTGTGGCCTGGCTCTCCTACACATATGGTTATTGGCTTCAGTTTTAGGCAGCTTCTCCCTTGAAGGAGCAAATGGAGTAGAACAATTTCAGATCTTATATCTTTTTAAACAATTCCTCCAAAAGGTTTCCTTTCCTCAAAAGGCATATAAAATTCTTGAGCCTATCTTGTACCAGCTCAAATTAAGTGACATGTTCATTGTTAGTTGATCACTTTGGGGAGAGGGATAGGATTCCATAACATCTCTTGGCCAATCAGAAGCCCACTTCTGAAACTGAGGTCAACCACAGCCAAACCCACAAAGGAGGATAGCTCTCCAAAGGAAATCAGCATACTGTTTGACTGGAAGGGGGAATTCACATTGGATGGCAAATACAACAGAATTCTACTATAATTGGTTTGCTATAACTCCTTGTAGGTCCTTCAAAAAAGACATTATAAGATCAAGATGGTGGAGTGACATGCTTCAGGGCTCTGCCACCCCACAGAAGTTTTCAAAACCAGGAAGAACTATCAGGAACATTTTTCTAATAATAAAGGACTATTAACAAAGTAAGTGCTGAATTAAGGAAAAGCCTACTTAAAAGCAGCAGGATCTCATGGTGCCTGGGCTGGCCCCTCAGCTACCCCTCAATGGCTTAGCATGGAGCTGTTCCATGCTCTCAGTATAGGTGCCCAGTCTCAGTTCCAGAGGAAGCACAGTAACTCTCATGCATATGCTGGGAGCATGTATATCTGCCCAATCTGTCTGGTGATGGCCTGAAGGGCACCCATCTCAAAATTTGTTCTGCATGTAAAAGGCAGCTCACATAGTTTTCCTATAAAAATACTGTGGGAGAGCAGTCAAAGCTGTGCTTCAAGGGGCAAGGGATTGCTGGCTGCAGGACATACAAATCAGTGCTCAAGACTGTAAAAACATTCTTTCCTAGGGAATAGGGGTCATTTTGAACCATGTCAGCAAGAAATTTCTACGGCTGGATGCACATGCCCAAGACAAGACCCAGACCCAGATAAAGGATCAAGGAGGCCCCTATGCTATTGCCTGGAACTAGTCTCCAAACTCACTGTATGGATAAGCCTTAAAGGAGAGCATTTGCATGGGTCAATCTGCAAAGACTGGGAAAGGTGTTCTCTTTTTTCCTTTTTTTTTTTTGGTTAGCTCCTGGGATTCAAGGAAAACTCAGTCATAACACTAGCTGGACACAATATTAAGGAACAGATGTCTCAGTCTAAAATTCAGTGACAACACATTAAAACATCAGAATGTCCAGGTTTCCCCTCAAAGATTATAAACGTTCATAGAAACAGGGAAAGATGCCCATACAAAGAAGATTAAAGTACTTGGAGGCATCAATGAGAAGGACCAGACCTGGGATATACCAAAGACTGAAAATGGCTCTAAATGGGAAGCATATGTGGCTTAAGCATTTGGGCATCTGCCTACCACATGGGAGAGTCCCGGGTTCAGTTCCTTGTGCCTCCTGGAGAAGATGAGCAAGACAGTGAGCTGGTATGACAGGCTGGTGTGGTGAGCTGACACAAGAAGATGATGCAACAAGGAGACACAAGGAGTAAACACAATGAGAGACACAACAAAGCAGGGAGTGGAGATGGCTCAAGTGATTGAGTGGCTCTCTCCCAAATGGGAGGTCCCAGATTGGTTCCCAATGCTTCATAAAGAGAAAATGAGCAGACACAGAGAGCACACACTGGGCACAGACAGCAGACAGCAAGCACAAACAATGAAGTGGGGTGGGGGGAAAATAAATAAATAAATCTTTTTAAAAATGACTAAATATGCTCAAAGAGCTAAAGGAAAATATAGACAAAAGAACTAAAGGAAATCAGAAAAATAACAGATGAAGACAAAGAAAATGTCAAAAGAGAGAGAGAAATTATCAAGAGGAACCATAGTTGAAGACCACAGTAACAGAAATTAAAAATTCCCTAAAAAGTTTCAACAGCAAATTGGAGGAGGCAGAAGAAAGAATCAGAAAACCTGGAAACATTCCATCTGAGTAGCAGAAAGAAGAAAGAATGAAGAAAAGTGGACAGAGCCTGAGAAACCTTTGGAACACCATCAAGCATTGTGGGAGTCCCAGAAGGAGAAGAAAGAGAGAAAAGGACAGAAAGAATATTAAAAGAAATAATTATTGAAAACTTCCCAAAATTAATGAAAGACATGAATAAACACATTCAAAATACTTAGCAAACTCCAGAGAGGATAAACTCAAATAGACCCACACTGCAGCATATAATAATCAAACTGTCAAATCCCAAAGATAAAGAGAATTCTGAAAGCTGCAAGAGAGAAGCAATATGTCACATAAAGGGAGCTTCAACAAGATTAAGTGTTGATTTCTCACCAGAAACCATATGGGCAAGAAGACAGTAGGAAGATGTATTTAAAGTGCTGTAAACAAAAAACAGTCAACCAAGAATTCTATATCCAGCAAAACTGTCTTAAAAATAAGGGCGATATGAGACATTCCTAGATAAACAAAAGCTGAGGAAGTTTATTACCACTAGATCAGCCCTACAAGAGATGCTAAATAGATTTCTGTAGGTTGAAAGGAAAGGACAATAGACAATAGTTCAAACCCATATGAAAAAATAAAGATCCCCAGTGAGGGAAACAACATGGAAAAATATAAATGCCAGTACCACTGCATTTTGGGGTTTGTAACTCCACTTTTTTCTTCCTACAGGATCTAAAAGCAGATGCATAAAATATAATGATAAATCAGTGGTTTTTGGACCCCTATAAATATGTAATTGATGACATGAACTACCTAATGGTTGGGGGACAGAGGGGTATAGGAAAATAGTTTGAGTACACTACTGAAGTCAAGTTGGTATCAAAACAAACAAGGTTGTTACAGAATTAGGGTGTTAAACTTAAGCCCTATAGTAACTACAAAGACAATACTGGAGAATGTATACAAACTCATATACACAAATTAGATTATAGGTTGCCAGGGGCAGGTGACTGGGAGAATGGGTATTTAATGTATAATGGGATAGGGTTTCAGTTTGGGGAGATGGAAAAGTTTTAGTAATGGAAGATGATAAAAGTACCACAATATTGTGAATGTGATTAATCTCAAACGGCATGCCAAGGAGTGGTTGATCCTGGATGGGCTTTAGCAAGGGAGAATAAAAAGTGACATTATTGGGACCTATGAAAAAACTGGAACATAGACTATAAACTTTATGTCAATGTTAAATTTCTTGAACTTGATAACTGAAATTAATTTGGTTATATAAGTTAATATCCTTGTTCTTAGGAAATGCACATGGCAGTATTAAGTGTTCAAGAAGCATGTGATCAGAAAGTGGATTGAAAAATAGATGGATAGATACCAAATGAGATGACAAATGTGGCAAAATGTTAAATTGGTGGGTCTGGGTATTTCGAATTTTCCGTATGGGGTTTGTATTATTTTTGTAACTGTCTTGTAAGATTGAAAGTATTTCCAAATAAAAACAAAAAGAAAACAGTACTGAGACGTGACAAGTTAAAAAAAAAAAAAAGAAATAAAGATAGGATATGAACAAATGCAGTTGACATCCACTATGAAAAAATAATTGCAGTAAAACATGAGAGGCATGCTCTCTTAAGAACTTCAATTGATGCCCATGGTAAGACATTTCAGAAGAGCTAAAGAAATAGGAAGTCACCTCTGATGAGTCCAAAATTAAGGTACAGTGTGAGAAACCAATAAACTACTGATTGAGAAATGCCAAGTTTTTCCATAGGCAGATGAAACCAATGCATGAAATGTCATGAAAAACAGTGGTTTTACATAGGAACCCCAAATTGCCTTTGACAAGGAGGCTAATACTGATTCAAAATCTGCTATCATTACTATTTAGCCCTGGAAGGGAAAGATGACTGAAAGGTAGCAGATGCAGGAGTTATACCCAAATCTGCACTCCCTACAACCTCAATGCCTGGTTGATACCAAAGCTCATGTTTTTAACCTCCCTAAAAATAAGCATAAATATTTTGTCATGAATACATGAAATTACTATCTCAGTTTTTCTAAACAAAAATATATAAAATACAATAAAACATATTAGGCTGGTGATTGGCTGGGAATATATTTATATGATAAAAAATACCTACTAGATAAACTAAGGCTAAGAATAATTTTTAACTGCATAGGAAATTTTGCCCACTAATATTCTATTTGGTTGTCTTTAATTCTTATATAAGTAACATCTTGTCAATGCTCTAAATATGGCTTCTATTTGGCCAAAATGATGAATCATATTTTTACTGTAGTCAATGAATGACCATAGATATACATTCCAAGCGTTGACAAATAATGCATTTAATTAATTTCCTTATAATATTTATAGCCAAAGTGTACAACATTCAACTTCTTGAGCAACTCTGAAATCATGAAGCATTTTTTCAAACACAGTTATAAAAGAATTAAAGCATTTCTTTAATTTAACCATGTAGAAACATTATGGAAGATAATGTGTCAAAAATGGAAATAAGTCCTCTAACAATGAAAAAAAAAATAGAACTCTTGCATTTTAGAATTGGTCACTTTCTGGGCCCATAGAATCCAATGTGATTTAAAGTTGATAAAGTATTTTTGCTTTTAATATATAATTCAGAATTTCTACCAATTTCAAAACCAAGTAACAACAAAAATAGGAGAAGCAACAGATTGTCATAGAGAACATATTTATGTCATTGGGGAGAAATAATGCAATTTAATCTAAATTTCATAAAGAAAAAAATATTGTTAGTAATCAATCTAAATCTCAAGTAACCTAAGACATACAAGGATACTTAGTAAATATATATGTTTTTATTTCTATCTCAAGCAGTACCCCTTTTTAAAATGATTATACTGCAAGCACAAAGGTTTTTTTTTTTTGAAGGGAAATAAATGTGTAAAATATGAATAGTTAGTATAGAATGTATATAAAGAAAAACCTCTTTGTAGTTATAAAACTTTAATTTTAATTATTATGCCACCTTGAATTATTTGATGTAGTATTCACTTGCATACAAAGCCTACTCTTTAACCTAAAGTGTAATAATATAAATTTGACATGAGATTATAAGAGTAAGTCATTCAGTGCTTGATTCCCTAAGAACAGAGGAAAAGATGAAGATGAGTTAATAAAATTGCAGGAATGGTTTACAGATGCATAGTATGAATCCCTTGATAGATTTATTACTCGATAATAACCTCACATTTAATGTGCTCAAGACATTTGATAAGATGTCTGAAGTGATGGTAGAAAAGAATATTGTGATTTAGGATAGGGCAATTTCCTAACCATTTTCTTTCATTTGGTCATAATTCTCAAAGCCCAGATGTGCTTGAACAGATAGCCTTCCCTACAGTCTGGCAGCCATATTGCCAGATACGGGATATAAAATATTCTAATTTGTTCTCTTCCAAGCAACAAAAAAGTCAAATAATCTAAAAGGAAATGGTACACATACTGCAATTACTATTAGAGCCAAAGCTGTGAGCCACCCAGCTGCCTGCACAAGACAATTTGGCTACTGGAAAATCCTGATTAATGACACTTTTTAAAACACCATAGTAACAACTTGACCTGCCAAAATTACCATTGATTTTCACCATTTCACTAT
>JAQZBX010054392.1:0-18652 GCA_029593785.1 Cabassous unicinctus
ACTACAGAGGACTTACTGGTTTTCTGTTTTAGACATATTCTGATTCAAGCAATGGAAGAAATTACAACATTCATATGGAGCCAGTGGCCACTGGATGCTTTGGGGGCAGGGAGAGGGAATAGCAGTTGTAATACAGGGTCTTTTTCGGGACATGGGAATTATCCTGAGTGACATTACAATGACAGATAAAGGCCATTTTACATCAGCATATAACATGCAGAACTGTGTGGGAGACAGTGTGGTCTACAATGTGAACTATGTTCCATGCTTTGTGGCAAAGTCCCAGGATGTGTATATCCATTGCAGGTGATGTGCCACACTAATGAAAGACATTTATGTGGGAGTTTTTGGGAGGTGTGGGAGGTGGGGAACATGGGAATCCCTATCATTTGTGTGTAACATTTATGTAGTCTAACATCTTTTCAAAAAAAAGAATAAAAAAATATATAGGGAAT
This sequence comes from Cabassous unicinctus, assembly GCA_029593785.1. Classification (NCBI taxonomy): domain Eukaryota; kingdom Metazoa; phylum Chordata; class Mammalia; order Cingulata; family Chlamyphoridae; genus Cabassous; species Cabassous unicinctus. Next base: position 456 of record JAQZBX010054392.1, read on the forward strand.
TCCCATATGTCTGCCCCTTTTCCTACTGCCACTATACCCCATAAACATCTTTCATTAGTGTGGTATATTTGTTATGATTGCAGATATTTACTCTTACCTAAGGTTTTATTGTAGATTAATTCTGAGCTGAGGTTCTTATCCAAAACTTATCCCAGTTTGTACTGCTTTCCTAGGCATGTGTAGTAGCCTTCGATAATTCCCCAGTAAGTGTGACTGTTTCCCATCCAGGAAAGGATTTCATCTCACCAACTTCTCTCCTGTGGGCTACGGGGTGCTTTTTTGTTTTAATTATGGTTATTTTTTTCTCCTTGGGTGCTGCAGTGTGCTCAGATCTACTCACTGGACTCTAGATTGCATTTTCATTCCAGCTTTCAGCACTATACTCATTGGCTCAGGTCCTCATAATTCACTGCTTTTCTGTCCACTTGTCACTCCCAAGTGCAGGACCACAGACCTATGCCCTGAGTTACTCTCCCAGGGAGCCAGTTGAGGAAGGTTAACAAAATCACCGAATATTTTCATATAGGTGAATCATTATTCAGGCCTGAGAACTGCTAACTGGAATGTGTGCAGAAAACATAGCCACCCACATGAGTCAATATGGCTTCAGGGACCCATAATGGATGTGCAGGTCCCCAATTTGACACTATGGTTTAGTCAGGCCTCAGAGACCTGAACTTCAGAATGCACTTGTGCCACCAAATCACTGCCTTGAATCACACAAACTGCCATGCAGATTTGAGGTTTTAAAAGGGACACAGAAGCATGAATTCTTACTGAGGTTCTCTAACCAATTTTACATTTTTTTTCTAAATAAGCACTTGTTGAGTTGTTCCCTAGGCTTGATCATCTTCCATTGTTTTGAGAAAAAATTATTCTTCCTTTTCTTCACTATTTCTAAGGTGAGATGTTCCAAAGCATACCTTACAGTACACCTTTGTGACATCATTTGCCCATTAAGCCCTTTTTTAAAGAACTTAAAAGTTTAGAGAAAAATAATGCAGAAAATGCAGAGATCCCCTATACCATCTTCATCCACACTGTTTTCCCTTTTATTAATATTTTGCATTAGTGTAGTACCTTTGATATAATTGATAAAACAATAGTTCATAGTTTACATTAGGATTCACCATTTTTGTTTTTTGGGTGAGTAGGTGATATCTCTTCTTCTTTAGTTTGTGGCCAGCTAGTATCATGACAAAATATCATTAAACACCTGGAACAAGGGGAGAAAGAGAAAAAGAAGAAAAAAGAGAAATCCCTATTGATATTTTCAGATTAGCTCTAAGTTGGGGTAGTTCTGCAATTCTTAGCCATGTTCTTTAAACACTGCCTTAGTTTTCATTTCTTGTGAGTCTGAGCCTATACATTAGCCAGAAGTGAAAGCATAGGGTATTCTCATGTCTTTCCTGAACATATGTCCTGAAATATGCCTGTGTCTTTTTAGATCCTCTGTCATGCATCTCATGTTTTATAAAGCCCTTACTCCCCAGAGTAACTATCTTCCCAGATTTCTTCCCAGATATCTTTCAAGAAGACTATTTTTTGCCACAATTACATTTTCACTTTCGAGTTGCAAAAGTTTCTTAACTTGCTTTTCAATCATCTTAAGAAATGTCATAGGCATATTTACTTATTGCACTGGGAGAAATCTCAGGTAACACAAAAGCAAGCACTTTGCCTCAATTCTTTGGCAATACCACAGACAGGCCAACACAGTTTACCATGAATCCTTTCATTCAAGGTCTGCTCTTTTCCCTCCCACAACAAATAAAAACCCAAGCAATGTGGTCTGCCATCCTCAAGACCAAGTTTTTCTTGGTTTGGTGGTGTGGTCATCTAAGCTAAATTGTAAGAAAAGTTCTCCTGCCATAGTTTAAATTCCCTTGTTTCACTCAATCTTAGTTTCATGGCTGTAAACCATTGACTATATTTCAGAGTTCTGACAAAGTTGATGCTGACAGGTTTCTTTTTTTATTTTTCTTGATTTTTCTGGACCAGGACAGGCTCTTGGAATTCTTTAAATTTGCTAGTTTCAGTGACATACATCTATGAAATTAAATGTATTTTGTATATACTACCTTAGACATGAAGATTAAAACCAATGGATGATACCATTACACACCTCCTGGATTTGATACAGTTCTAAGGATTCTGGGTACATATTTTGACATGAATAGGAGGATGTGGGATTCTTATACATAGAGAGTAGGAGTGTGAAATGGTGCCAGAATTTTCTGGGAAGCTGGCACTTAATAACTGAGCCACATCAGCTCCTCTGAGTTGGTTCTTTTGTTTGTTTGTTTGTTGTTTGTTTTTGTTTTTAGAAGGTACTGGGGACAGAACTCCAGATCTCCCATGCGGGAAGCAGGTGCTCAACCCTTTGATCCACATCTATTTCCTATGGTGCCGTCATTTTAGAAATGACTTTTTAGTTCCTCCTCTGGCAAAACATACAACTCATTTATGGTCCTGAAGTTTATCTTCTATATATAAAAGGGAAATGTGAATATATATCAACATAAAAAGACAAGTACAAACATTTTTATAGGTTTGTTTTTTTAATAGTGACAGCCAAAATGTGCATTATTAGGAGACTGATTAAATAAAAGTGAAATATTCATTTAGGTAAATAATCCCAGTAATGATATATAACAACAGTGAAACAACAAATGGAAAATATGATAGACATATGGTGAGCAAATGAAGTCAGATACAAAAGAAAACAAAATCTTTATTTTTCTTTTAATTTAGTTCAAAAATAGTCATAGAAATCAGTGAAAAAATTCAAAATAATATATACTTCATGAAGGTATTGAGACTTATGTACAAATAAATATATAATCAAATGAACAAAATCAGAGAAAAATGCAATGCCATCAGCCCTATGTCATGAGAAATGTTAACAAAATCCTGGATGTTAAAGGAAAACTATACCAGATTAAATCACTGGATGTATCAAGGAATGGCATGCACTGGGAAGGTTGAATATGTCATTCTGGAAGCTGTGAAAATACTATATTAAGATAGACAGTAATGACTGGAAGATGAATATCAAAATTTTAAATATTAATTTAAATGACATATATGATTTATGTCTAATTGGCTCCTAAAGTAGAAAAATAATGAAGATATGTTTTTTAATCTCTGAGGAAAAAATAGGATAAAAGGGAGAAGTCAAATGCCAAGGAAAACAACATTGAGGTAGCATGAAATTAAGTGCCTCAGAAATTCAGCTTCTTAATCTTAATCTATTCCTTTGTGTTTGAACCATTGTAAATAAGGACATTTTTTAGGCTATTTCAGTTAAATTGTGTCCAAATGAATCGGTAAGGGTCTTCATCCTATTAATGGAAGTCTTATAGAAAAGACCAAAGAAAGAAAAGCCATGGGGAGCAGTGAGAACCCGGAAGTCAACATCACCTAGAAGAGAAGTGTGAGTACATTTTCATGTGTACTGCACTGTGATGCTAATCCCAAAATATTGCTGGCTAGTCAGAAGACACTGAAAATGGGAGGAAGCAAGCCTTCTAGCCTCTGAAACCATGAGTTAAAAAATTCCTGTTGTTAAGCTTACCAATTGTATGATATTTATTTTAGCAGCTATGAAACTAAAAAAAAAAATACAAAACACACACACACATACAAAAAAACTTGAAAGTAAATAGTAACCCTGCATGAATCAGAAATTATATTTAAAACAAATAACCTAAACAATTCAACTTAAAGACAAGGATTATCAGAGAGGCTAAAAAATACAAAATCTAAACCTATATTGTTGATAAGAAATTACATTTAAAATGAAAGGGGCATATATGATGGAAATAAAGTGTAAAAGAGATGAAAAAATATAAATAATGAATACACAAGACAAAAGACATCTGGTATGGCTGAATGGCCATATATAATACTTTTCAGTAACTGAAGACCTTAAGGCAAGAACTATAATAAAATGTTAAAGGTGATTGTGCATGATGACAAATGGTTCATTTCAATAGTAACAGTTAACAATTCCAAATTTGTGTGTGTCTACTAATATTATTGAATAAAACAATAATGCAAAATAGAATTTTTTAAACATCCAAAATTATAGTTGGAGTTGTAAATACAATTCAGTTAGTATATAAAATACTATAGGAATCATCATAAAGTTAGAAGAATTGGAGTTTTATTTCTTTTTAAGTTATTGCCTCATTAATATTCATCAATTCATTTTATGGATTCAAATATACTAATATTTCTTGATATGCAAAAGTTGTGCTCACGCACATATGTCATTTATGTCCTCTTCTTTCATTATCTATACTCAATTATCATCCACGAATTATCTCTGGGCAATGTCAAGATGGATGCCAAGAATTCTGCTCCCATGGAATTTCTCTAATGCCATATGGAACTGAGTACAGAGGCAGTTGTTATAAAACAGAATTATTCTCAGGATATCAGTATTTCAGGTACACCTGCCCACTTGTGCTTGCCTGCACCTGAAATAGATTTGGACCTGTTCCAGAAATCATAACTTCCATATCCAGCATAAGAGGGTGATACCTTGTGAGTATTTTTGTGATTTTTTTTTACTTTTGTTTTACTTCTCCTTTACTTTATTCCATGTATCACCCTCTCTTCTTTCTGGCACTGTTCACTTATTTATTAACAGGCATTACTAGAAGGACTAGAATAGAAAATATAGATAGGGAAGGTATTCATATAATGAGACCAATGTCTTCTTTTTAATGTACTGCATAAAAATACTTCATTCCAGAAACTTTAGGAGAAGTTTCATGGATAGAAAGAGTGAATATATAACAAAAATGGATAGGGCCTATGCCAGCAATGCAGAAGGAACAGGGGAGTGACCATGTTCTGACTAGAGATTCTGTAGGCAGAATACTTTCAATGTATAATTAGATAAATTTAGTAATGGGGGTTGTGTTTTTCTACTAAGTAGAAATAATATTTTATGAATAGCATTGCTATTTAATAATTTCATGAATGTTTCCCTATTATTATATCTTTCCCAACATATACCAAAGATTGTTCCACTTAAGTTAATCAATGAATCCCTGACATGAAATAAAATGTGAACATAATCACTTATATTTCAGGTGTAATTCTTGGACTTTGTCATAGTATACCATGAAAGACCATGTAAACATTTGGTCATTATTCATCCTCCAGGTTCCAGATGAGTGTTTGCACATAACTCACTCAAAAATATTTTCAAAGATTGGTTTAATTTTAGGTAAAAAAAATTATGCCTTCTAGGAAGGAAATAAATAAAGTTATTAAGCTGAAAAAATAAAGTGAATATGTGAATGAATAAATTAATAATGAAGAATATTTTAATGCAGAGAAGATGTCTTCTAATTCTTCAAGTTGAAAAATACATCTTTCAAGTCTTTACAGACAATGAAATGCATAATTTGCATTTACACTTTGAGGGAGAATCTCACCCATGTAATATTCCATCCACCCCATTAAATCTTTGTTGAGCAGGGAAACCCCCTGGGATCTACCAGTAAGGAAATAGTCTCAGTTGTTCAAAAATCATTCAGTACTTTAATACTGAGTCTATATTGTCATATTATGTGGAATAAAGAAAAAAATAATAGTAAATGTAACACATTGGGTTTTCCTTTTCCTTTTTCATTTGCATGGTAAAAACAATAGCACTCTGTAGACATAAGATGAAGTAAATGTAAATGCTGTACAGCCATTTGCTTGGATATTATCAGTGATTTATAATTCTTATTTATATTTTCAACATATCTACAATTTTTAATGCCTCTCTTTTGAAAAGTTTTACAAATGTTAATTTTATAAAGTAGGTATTAATACATATTTTATAAATAAGGAAATTTAGGTTAAAAGATTTTTGAGATTTTACCCAGTGCTACAAAGCACAGGAGTGGCAAAGCTAGGATGCAAAACATATCTTTCCCTGAAGGCCATGATATTTCAACTCTGCTACTCTGCCATATGAAATGCAATGTAGAAACCTACAATTGATTGGTGATAAAATAGTAGCATCCTATTACTGTTCCGATTCTGTTTGATCAAGAACTAATATAAATTCTAATATTTGGAGAATATATTTCTGAAAAATCTCATACATAGTAAATAGTGATATATACTCAATAAATCCCATAGGCAAACCTTGAACTCCCAAACACTTATTTTACAGCTACTAAGTGATAGAAATGTAGGCAAACATTGGTAAAAGTTCTTAAAGTTTACATTTTACTAGTAACACACTCCAGAAACTAAGGTATGAGGCAGGGAGACTAAAGAATGATAAGGCAATATTAAGTTATGTTCTATTACCAAATAATTCAGAGAAGGAAATCAGATAAGCATGAGTCTATAAATGTACATGTGCTAATAATTTTCCTCCCATACATTTCCCATGTTTTTAAGTGATTATTTGCCTTCAGTTCTCCACATCCACAGCAAATTACCCTAAAAATGCCCAAATCTACCACAGTGACTGAGTTCCTGCTTACAAGATTTTCTGATGTGTGGGCGCTCAGTCTTATATGCCTTGCTCTTCCTACTGATGTGCTTGGCAACCCTGATGGGAAACTTTCTCATTGTCACAATAACCACTCCCAACCAGAGTCTTCATACTCCCATGTACTTCTTCCTTAGGAATCTGTCTGTCTTAGACATGTGCTACATTTCTGTCACTGTACCCAGGGCATGTGTCATCTTCCTGCTTGACAACAGGACAATCTCCATGGCTGGATGTGCAGATCAGCTCTTCTTTCTATTTTTCTTTGCTTGTACAGAACTGCTATTCCTCACCTTCATGGCTGGTGACCACTATGTGGCCATCTGCCAGCCTCTCCACTACACTGTGGTCATGAAACCTCCGGTCTGTGTCCAGATGACTCTGGTCTCTATACTCAGTGGTCTGGCCTATTCAGGATTCCACACTGACAACACATTGCGACTGCCCTTCTGTCGGTCCAACCTGGTCTGTCAGTTTTTCTGTGATGTACCCTCGCTACTGAAGTTTTCCTGTTCTGACACCTTCAGCAATGAAATTTTAATTCTTGTCTCTGCAGTGCCGGTTGTTGTTGGCTGCTTTGTCTTCATCATCATGTCTTATAGTCGCATATTGTCTAATGTGCTCAGGTTTCCAATCAGTGGAGAACAAGGGAAGGCTTTTTCCACCTGTGTCCCTCACATTCTCGTGGTAACTCTCTTTGCCAGCTCAGCTTCTGCAGTATATTTGAAGAAAACCTCCAGCTCACCCACAATTCTGGACATGATCACCTCAGTGTTCTATTCTATAGTCCCTCCTTTCTTCAATCCTATTATCCATAGTCTCAGAAACAAGCAGATAAAGGAGGCTTTAAAGAGAATTATTAAGAGAAAGCTTTAGGTATAAAAATGATAGGATAATTATTTCAAGACATTCAAACTTTACTGAGCTGAGTTGAAAATGCTTCAAATTCATACTTCATGCCTATTTCTAATTTTAAGAGACCAGACTTGAAATTTCAGGGACAGTGATTGTATAATGTGTTGGCAAAGTTACAACATAAACTCTGTTTATCCTTCAAAAATTCAATATTCTTTCATACCTGAACCATCACTGCAAGAGACTTGTAACTTTTTGCCAAGTAGCGCTGTTTCCATTTATTTTCCTTTAAACTTAGAGTCCTTGAAAATATAAAATATACATTAATTTTCTTTTATCTTTTTTCATACTTAGAAGAGGCAGAAAATCATTCATTCATCATATAAAGTATTCCTAAATACATATAATAACATCTGAAAGCCAGTCAGAAAAGAACATTAATGATTTTGTTCAGAATGAATTGTATGCATCTAAAGGAGTGGTTGGTAATTGACATCAAAGAGACATTTTCTTATACTTCATAATGTGGAAGGAAAGATTTTAAGTAAGAATTACTTTTGCTTAATGCAAAAAAATTTACAAATTCGTAAATCACTGGATTGTTTAGAAAGTTTAGGATGAAAACTGTTGGCAGGTTTTAAGTTCTCCATACTAGAAAGCGAAAGTGAGGTAAACATTTGCTTTTTCCACATTAGGATATTTCTCAACATACCTATCAATATATGAAGATGATGAAATGATGTAATTATATATTTATATTGAATATTGAGTGTTTTTATAAGTCTCATATGTTAGGACCTATAATCAATATAGAAAACCTAGTGTTAGAAGCAGAATGCTGTAATGCTTGACAAATAGTTTGCCATATTAGACAAAAATTCCAAAATATATTTATTTTTCTCAAAAATCTCTAAAATGTTGTTGTCATGGCGGTGACGCAAATGAAGAGTCAGACAAGTTGATGCATATGAAGCAGAGGGCTGCAGCTCACTCTGGCAAAACAGCCCAGAACTCACTGTGACCCTTTCTTTTATTTAGCTTAAAAACAATGCATAAATTCTTCCCCCTTAACCTTGCTCTCCCACTATGTTTCTCTTACTACAACAAACACACTGCCTTCTCTGGCAGTCTACCAAGGGGCATAAGTATAAACATTATTTCTGGCCCTAAATGCCTTAGTCTATCTAATATCTCAGCTTGGTGCCTGAGAGCGCTACTTGTTCCTGTATTACTAGATATCTTTTCTTAGGAATTTATACAGTAACTTCTTAGTGGTGGGTTCATCTGGCTCTGCTTCCTCCTACTGATGTCTGCAGTATGCAGAGACTTTGGAGACATTTACTAACGTGTCTCTGCCAGCAAGCATGCTTGTTGAATGCTTAACCCTTTATGCTCTGACTCTCAGGATCTTCTCCAACATCTCCCCCTTTTTTGATTTTTGTCCAGGGTGACTGTGCCTGTCTTAGGTTGCCCTCCTCTGAAGGTCTTATCCATCTCTGGCTAATAGCCAAGCTGCCATGGACAGGGGTTTGAGAGTCATGGGTTTTAAGCAGAATAGAGTTGTTGGCATGGCTGGTCTTATGAGTCCTGTTAATGTGGAACAGCAGTGCTACATGAATGCCTCCTTTTACAATTAAGAGTAGCAAAGCACCAATGATCACCACACTGAAGTTACTAGAGAAGAAATGATGTAAAATGGACATTAATTTGATCCAAGTATAATCTTTTGGGCTGAGAAATTTATTAAATTGGTCAAACAAACCAGTGAGGTTTTCTAATAGATTTTTCATTTTTCTTTTTAAAACTTATTTCAAGTGTTGTTAGCCTCTAGTCCCTACTTTAGGGCCTGTATCTTGCCTGAGACTTTTTTTTTGTGCAGTTACTCAATCTCGCTGACTCAACATATCTTGCTTGCACTGGCTCAACGTATCTTGTCCGATTTGTATTGTGCTATATTTAGTCTTGAAGACTCATCTCACAGGCTCAACAGGATTTTGTGCGATACTCAATCTCGCAGACTCAATGTATCTTGCTCGCACTAGCTCAATGTCTCTTGTCTGAGATGCCTCATACTATATTTAATCTGTGCTTCATTCAGGTCTGGTAATGGGGAGAGAGTCCCGACTTTTCCTACCCCAAAGGCCACCATAAAACTTTGGTGGGATATCCTGCCAATCAGAGAAGGGGTTCAAGGGTCTCTCCTCACTCCCAAGATCCCGGATGGACCCACAATCGAGTGGGATCACTTACTAAAAATCAAATTTTGAAGACAGAGAGTTGGACTAGAGGTAACAATAACAGTAACAGTAATTACTACGCCACATATGCTCGACTGTGTTTAGCTCCAAGAAAATGCTCCCATTTTTGGGTTCAATCTAAGTTTATCTGGCTCCTTGTTTCTTCCTTCATTTCCCCCTTATTTTTTAATTGTAATAGCGTAGTAGTAGATTGTTGGTGTCTTAATTGGTTAAGTTGTCACGATCTTCTGAAGATCAAACAATATAGAAAACACAATATTAATGCAATTATGCATATGAACATAACAGATATTGATAAATTATGTAACCATTGTGTAAGATGCAATTGTTTTAAACCATTTATCAACACTTTCAAAATATGTTCACCAGTCATAACTTGCAATTGGTTTTCAAATGTTTGACATATGTTCTGTTGTAAGCATAAGATTTCCTTAGTTGAATTATTATGATTCGGAAGATGTTTTTTCACTGAGTCCCAAGGAAACTCAGTTGCATTGTAAAGCACAGGAGTAATACAATAAGATGTTTGATTCTAATTACATTTCATTTTCATTTGTAATTTCATAGCTTGAATCTGATCTCTTAACAAAATAACAGTTTGTATTAGATTCACTATTTTCTCATGTATTTCTCAATCTATTTGTCATTGAGTTCCCCATAACTGTTCTGAATTTTGTTGCCATGTTTGCACAAAGTCAGCAGTTTGAACTCCTTTTTGTAGGGATATACCTGCAGTAGCCGCTGTTGCTGTTATGGCTATAATACCCATAATTACAGCTGTTAGCATTCCAACAAATCTTCTTGCCCTTTTCAGCAATCTTTTGGAGATGGAAGTTAATATCCCCATGACTGGGGTCTCTTGCCATTCCTGATTCATCTGTACCGGCAACCATACTCCAATTCTTGCTCTTAAGATGTAAAGACTAGAGGTATTTGGGAAACTAATAGAATTGTTAATACAAGTATATAAAAAGCATTTGTTTAAACATTCTATGGCTCCATTACTATTATTCCATACAATATTACCCAATAACAGAACATAAGGAAGCCACACACAAGCTCTAACCCATTCAGTATTATTACGAGTAAGGGTAAAAGTATAATTAGTACTTATATTAGAAATGTGGCCCCACCAAGAACTAACAGTGCAGAAAGCCGAGGCCAATTTCCACAGATATGGCTGAGTGCGATGACCAATTCTGAAATGATTAGGCAGTGTAAAGCCTCCCCCATGCCAGATAATAGAATTATTTGCATGTGTACTTATGTTTTGGTTCTCCTTATGCCATTTCAAATCGAATGGCTGGCCTTTTTCATGAGCAGAGCCTACAGGACTCCAATCATTTCATGGTTCTGAGCCATGACACACAGTCCATGGAAATACAGGACTGTTAGTGTACACATAAGGAATCTGGCAGATGGGAATCCCCACAGGAAGAGAAATTTTATTCTGAGAAATATTACCTTTAAATCCTTGCGCAGCAAGTGCATATTTGGAATGGTGATTACAGGTACCATTTTTTCCAATACTTAACCATAATTGATAATGCATTTTCAAACAAAGATCTTCCTCTCTAAAACATATGGACATGGCTTCCACTCCTGTAGAGTAATTATTAATTAATTTTCCTTCCTTCTTAGGTTTTTAGAGGAAGGTGAGAATCAGTGAGCCCAGAAAAATGAACAGAGTAATTAACATAAATAGGGTAGGATTTGTTCCTCCAAGTTAACAATTCTTAAAGAGATGAATTAGTAACATAAGCCTAATATGTATAATCATGTGAAGGTGCACTAATTACTGCTGTGGTTGTTAAGGTAAGCATAGCAAAGAATAACTGTATTAGAGTGACATTTTGCTTTTTAGGAGTTACCATCTCTTCTGCTTTTTGTGTTAGCTTCTTTGGCTTGTTCATGTTTAGGTTTCAGACGTCTGGACGGGACCCAAAGCTGGTTTCCTTTATCTATAATGATAATAGCAAAACCTCGACCTTATATCCTAACTTAACTTTTGCCTTCTCTCGTTGAATTATTATCTTATATTCTTCCATTAAACTAGTTGTCTAATACACTGATATATTTGGTTTATTGATGGCTAGAGTTTTGAATAGATGTAAAATAAATGTTAATATATATATTTAGTGTAATAAGCTTATACTGACAATTAGGGTGAGAAACATAAATAACATAACTAATTAAAAGATTAAGTCAATATTGAACAATGTTACAGAATGACAGATAAATAGAGCAGTTTCATATATATACTTACCAATATTTAGCTTTTAGCTGGGAAGTGTTGAATTTTTGAAGTAGCAACTGACACTAAATATCTGGTTGACTGTGTTTAGGATTAACAAATTTGGTACTATACATGCCAACTTGGGAGTATTTTGCTAATTCCTGAGGAAGGGGCCAGCCTCCTCAGGAAAGAACACAATACTCCTTGGGCTGTACATTTTAAGGTTTATGCATCAGTCCCTGGGAGAGTGGCCAGCTCCCCCAGGGAGGAATACAATGCCCGTTGAAATGCACTTTATCTTTTTTAATTTGATACAAAACATCCTTCATGTGCTTACTATTTTAATTTCCAATATGCTTCCTGAAATATGAAAAGTGTTAACTAGTAAGGTATTGGTTTGTTGATTAACAAAGTTTTCTGTATGATGCTTTACTTTTAGGCTTGAACAATACTTACCAAACTTGCTTTTTAATACATTTGGTTTCAGGACTGTTGAAACTTAAAAGAAGAGATTTACATATACATTTAATAAAACACATTTACATGTAAAATACAAGTTATTAAATTACTTAAGTATGCAATGTATTGCATTAAAGTTTTGATTAGCATTTAAGTATATTATATATTGTTCATAACTACAGTAGATTATATAACAACAGGGATCCAATGAATAAACTTTTATTTTTTAAGTGTTTAAGATTTTTAATAGCATGAATAGAATGACCTTAATTTCTTTACTTTGTATAGTTTGAGGCATAGGTAAAAACAAATTAGTATTTCCTACCTCGGCTGTGCGGTAATACATTAACTTGTAATTTTAATACTGGCATTGCTTCTGTTGTTAATATTATAATTAGAATTGGGGCTGTTGCTTACAATGTTGAATATAAACTTGACTTATTGTTGGCTGCTTTACAGAAAGGGGAATGTGGGCTGGCTTGACGCATCCAAGAAAAAAACAAAGAAAGCCTTAGCAAGTTTTAAAATAAAGTGTTAGTGACATAACTGGATATTAACCCCCTTGTAACAAATCAGCACTATTTGAGACCACTGCATTTTGCAGGGGTGTTATTTTATTTTACTATAATTTACTGTTATGCACTATTTTGGCAGCCTTTAATGGCTGCTTTCTTTATGTAACAACAGTTTTAAAAGACCAAGTTATTTGAGACAGTTTGAAATAAAAGCTACTATTTAGAATTTGACTTTGAGAAAGCAGGTTTGAACATTGTGGTCCTTTTAAAAGTGATAAGACCTGTTTCTCCATGGAAATGATAATGTCAAAGTACAAGAAGCTATTTTGTTAAAACAGACTTTCTTTATTGCATACTGATTATTTAGGAGAAAAACTTTGTAAACTTTTACTAAAACAGACTACTGACTTGAGAAACTTTGAGAAAGAATAAAACTTTAACTTTATATTATTATATTGTTTGACAGTAAAGCCTTTAAATTCTTAAAGATAGACTGCTTAAATTTACTTAGCTTTGACCACAAAAATTCCTGTTCCACACACCTTCTGCACTTTCTGTATTCCTTTAGCTTTTGTCCTGCATTTTGCTCTTTCTTAATAACCAATCATTTTATTTTAGGACAAAATTATTTTCTTTTTCCTTAAGAATAAAAACACATTCTATATACTTTCCATACTTAAGTTACCACAATGATTTTGGAAACTGTTTTCAAGCAAACTTCTGACAATGTACAATTACCATCAACATTAAACAAACTTGTTAGAATAATGATTTAATTTGGTTGCATGCAAATATAACTTTTCTTCATTTTGAATACTTAGTAGCATATAACACTAGAAATAGTCCTTTAGAGGCAAGTTGGCAGGGGAGGCTGGCTACTGACAGGCTTTCCTGATATGAAATTACTTTTATTATTATTAAGTTTGTTTTCTTTTTAATATGATATTTTGGAATTAGCCATTTAAATATTTTCATTCAAATGGTGCTTCCTTAAACTCTCCATAACTATTCTTAACCACATAGACTATAGTGATTTTATCTCAAGACAAATTTTACCTTCACAGAACACATTCTCTTAAACAAATTTACCAAATTTTAGTAGAGCTCTTGTAAGAATTTTCATTTATCAATTTAGTATTACCATCCGGGGGTATCAAAATATACGCTGACACTGAACAAACACACAAACGCAAAAAGAGTTATGACACACCAACAGAAACATAAAGCTTACTAATTTGACCCATAATTTTCACTTTTTTGGTATGGCTGTGTTCAAGCTCTCCATCATTTCACATCTTTGATTTTACTGTTTTTAGAATTTTTTCTGGAATTTGTGTTACCTGTAATATATAAGCTTGTTCTCTGAAACACATTTGTTCATAATCAGCAACCAGCTAAGACAACTTAAACAGCAGAAATACAGTCAAGCTCTAATTTAGCAGTTTACACAGATATTTAACATATATAATTTGGATTATTACCTTTTAGGATTACACTTAGGCTTAAAGTTCAGATTTTTGGGATAGGTCCTTTAATTCCTGTTCTTATTTTTGGTATATTTAGTGAAGGAATGATAAACTTAGTTTCAGCTGAGGGAGGATCAACAGCTGTACTGCTTTTGGTAACTGCTTTAAGTTCTGTTAAAAGCTGGTGTGAGCTGCTCCATTGCTGACTAGGTAGATCTGAGCTAGGTTGGGAAGTGCTCATATTGTTTGTCTGAGGGCCCCGAGCAAGGCCCATTAGGAAATTGTCTGATTTATTAATGAGACTGCCATTTTTATGATATTCAGAATGGCATTCATTGGCCCAGTGTAACCCTGTCTGGCATTTTGGATTGATTTATTATTGCCGCTAGATGGAGCACTCACACCAGTTCTGCCTTGGCAAACTTTTTTCATAAGACCTGGTTTTCCACATAAAAAGCAACTTAAATTATTAATTATAAGACTATGTCCCATTATAGCAGCTGTAAAAAAGATCATGTTATATGTGTTAGACCCAAGGTCTTGGCATGCCTTTATATAATCCTGTACAGTATCTCCATTTGCCTTTATTGGATGTAAAGCCTTTTTACACTCACTGTTAGCATTAGCAAAACCAACTTCTGAATAAGCATTTCTTTAAGATCAGATTAAGTTACTGTCTTGTTGACCACATTTGCCAGCTTCGCTACAAATTCAGCATAGAATTCAGTATTTCCTTGAACAATTTTTAAAAATGATTGTACAGCCTGTCCAGGGGTGGAGATTCATCGCCAGGTGGCTAGGCAGCACGATTGAACTTGTACAATGGCAATATCATCATATTGAGCTTGGCGAGGAACCCCAGCCCATTGGCCTATTTCTAATATTTGTTCAGTGGTAATAGGCACTGGTTCAAAAGACAATAAATCATTTTTTGGAGCAGACGGCTTAATGACTGCTGGAAAAGTTCCATAAACTCCCTTTTTCTTTCTTTTCTTTTTATTAAACATGAGTTTATCTGTCTTCATTTTCATTTGACTGTAATCATTCAAGAGCAACAGAAATAAGACTACACAAAGACTATACTTAAAGAGGAACTGTTTCCCGTTTTCGATAAGCTTGCCGCAATGATTTCATTCCAAGTTTTCATTGTTTCAAATTTAACACATTCTGCCCTTGTGGCTAAAATCAATATCAATGTTTTTCTACAAGAGAAAAGAGTTCTAGCAACTCGTGGGTCATCACAGACACAACTGCATTCTTCAACAGGATCTTTAAAACCTCAGAATATTCCTCAAATTGAGTCAACTGATTCCCCATTACCCTGACTATCAAGATCATTTGACTCACCACACAAGACTCAAGGACTGTCTGACCCAGCAACAACAGTCCTTAGTTCCACAGCACTGATCCAGAGAAAAAGACGATGAGAAAAGACTAGTCGAGCCCCACGTTGGGCGCCATATGTTGTTGTCATGGGTGCGATGCAAATGAAGAGTCAGACAAGTTGATGCATATGAAGCAGAGGGCTGCAGCTCACTCTGGCAAAACAGCCCAGAGCTCACTGTGATCCTTTCTTTTATTTAGCTTAAAAACAATGCATAAATTCTTCCCCCCTAACCTTGCTCTCCCACTATGTTTCTCTTACTACAACAAGCACACTGCCTTCTCTGGCAGTCTACCAAGGGGCATAAGTATAAACATTGTTTCTAGCCCTAAATGCCTTAGTCTATCTAATATCTCAGCTTGGTGCCTGAGAGCACTACCTGTTGCTGTATTAGTAGATAGCTTTTCATAGGAATTTATACAGTAACTTCTTAGTGGTGGGTTCATCTCTCTCTGCTTCCTTCTATTGAAGTCTGCACTATGCAGAGACTTTGG
Source organism: Cabassous unicinctus (assembly GCA_029593785.1). NCBI lineage: Eukaryota > Metazoa > Chordata > Mammalia > Cingulata > Chlamyphoridae > Cabassous > Cabassous unicinctus. The sequence continues at coordinate 16,634 of JAQZBX010054392.1, forward strand.
AGACATTTACTAACGTGTCTCTGCCAGCAAGCATGCTTGTTGAATGCTTAACCCTTTATGCTCTGACTCTCAGCATCTTCTCCAACACTAAAATATTACAAGTTTCAGTTTTTGAAATTGGTGCCATCATTATCACTCATATAAATTGGCACTACTTCCTCTGTTAATTCAAAGATTGATATTATCATAGGGGGCAAAATCTGCAATTTCAGTTACTGATCTAAACACTACACCTTTAAAAAAGTGTGTTAGCATGCACATATTTATGTATCTTTTTTTTAATTTTAATCTATTTGGCTCTTTATATTAAAGTGAATTTTTTGAAGGCAGCATAGGCAGCTTGCTCTTTCATCCTATCACAGATTCTCTGCCTTTTAATTGTGGTGCTTTACTATTTAAATTAATTGTAACTATTGATGTGTTTAAGCATTAAATATATTGTATTGGTTTTGTGTGTGTTTGTCCTTTTTTCATCTATTCCTTTTTCTCTATTTCCTTTGTGTCAGCATCCATTTGGATTGATTTTGCGTATTTAAAGTTCTTTTTGACATTTAGCTAATGTTGTTTATTAAATTAGAGCATATATTAAATATCTTGAACTTACCTCAGTCTATCATCATGTGATAATATATTGCTTTACATATAAGTGAAGAAGAAAAACTATCATACATTTACTGATGTTTTTACCATTTCTGTTGCTCTTCATTTCTTTGTGTAGGTCCAGGTTTAAAGCCATATTATTGCACTTTTCCCTCAAAGATTTCCTTTAATATTGTAGAGTATGGAAATTGCTGGTTTTGAACATTTTTATGCTCTCTAGATGTGAAATGAATCTGAAATTAAGGATTCACTCTGGAACAAAAATAAAAACCTGGGAAATGACCTATAGCCTTATCTTTGACAACAGAAAAAAGAGAAAGATAACCTTCAAAGCACATTGGAAAATACATCAGCTGCTGTTCACTAGAATTACAGTAAAACCCCCAAAGCTTTGTTCTTATATTCATACCTCTAAGTTAAATTGAAACAGATGGAATGCTTTCAGTGCTAGAATATTTAGCCCAAATATTAAGAGTAGAGTAGACGCTGATATTCTTTAAGAAGAAGACAGCTTTCATGCAAACTTTCAGATCAGGTTTTTACAAAATTTCCAGCCAGGAGCTCCTGGACAAAATCTGGGTGATTTAATCTACAGAACCTCATATTAATAACTGGACACTCTTGCTTTTATTTCCCTAGCATTTCCTGTCTTCTCTGCTAATTTGAGTTTCTGTTCACATTCACACACCTATGAGGGCATCCAAAGGACCCTATAATTCATATTGACCCTGGATCCTCATTCCCTCTTGATATGAGTTCAATATCTGCTTACAGTTAAAGATTTGGAAAGACAATCAAACCAAATGTCATATTTGCATTGATTTTCCCTTTGGTGTCACCCAGGTCCCTTCAGTTCGAGATATTCAGTTAGTATATATTTTTACTAACAAGTCATTCTTTTCTTATCTGCTATAGTTTTCATTTATTTAATGAATAGATTTTATTTATATATATTAATAAAGCATAAATCCATCCAAAGTCTATATTCAATAGTATTCAGTATATTCACATAGTTGTGCATTCATCACTTCAATCATTTTTAGAGCATTTTCATTATTCCAGTAATAATAATAATAATAATAAATGAAAACCAACCAAACAAAACTCATCACCTCTCAATCTCTCTATGCTTCTCCTTCCATATATAGCTTCTATTCTGTTTCCTTCTCTCTAGTATATTTGTATTTATACTTTGTAAAACAATCTTATATATGTAATGTCACCCATAGTCATATTTTACATGAGGTTTCACTATATTATACAGCCCATGTTACATTTTTTAGCTTTCCATCTAGTAATATACATTTCCTTAGACTTTCCCTTTCAATCACTGTCATACTCATATAATAGCTCTGCTAGTCACAAACACCATCATGTGCTCTCCCAATTTCCATTCATTTCCAAAGATTTACAAACAGC
>JAQZBX010054393.1:0-18658 GCA_029593785.1 Cabassous unicinctus
GCAGAGTGTTTAATTGGAACCAGGGCTGGCCTCAGCGTCACAAACTTGGCCCCTTGTCCTGACTGGTAGACTCTCACGCAAACAGGCAAATCACTCGACCAGTCTGAACCTCTGCTTACACATGTGAAATATGAGGAAGAAATTGATAAGACTATGCTGGAATTCCTTCTAGCTCTAAAATTCTTGAGGCTTATGTCTACTCAGAATTCCTAAAATCAATTCTAGTTTGATTTTTGAAGGATAGTACAACAAAGCGGACAATTTAATATGATGAGGTGAGGTTCAGGCCTGAATAAAACTTAGAAGTCTATGTTGTAAACGTTGTGCTGAAAATAAAACAGATAGGCTTACAAAAGGGAGTGCAGAGTAAGTTGATTGAGCTAAAGTTGCATTAATGCAGTAGCAGCACCAAAAGAGGTTTTTGCTGGAAGGGGTGAGCTGGGAGAGAAGCTTGAAACAAAGGGCAGGTATGGGGGGCAATGGGGAGGGATAAAGGGAGCATGATTTATGCTTTGTACAGGCCAGGCTATGGGGCTGTGAGCAGGGTGTCCTTGAGGCCCAGTTCGTTAATGAGCAAGCAGGATGTTGATGTAAGCTTGTGGCTATCTGGTGGAGATCAGCAGGCCTTGCTGGTGTCAGCTTGAACTCTTTGCTACAGTTCTTTCTCCCAGGCTGGGGCAGGTTTTTTTATTTTTTTTTATTTTATCACCACTGCAAAGGATTATTGGTATGTCAGCTTGCTTCAGTTAACCTCTGTTTCTTCTTTATAACTCCCTGGATAAAATAGAAGCTCAAGCAAATCAAGGTGGCTTGCTAAATCATTTGTCATTCCAATTTCACATAAGAAACAATGGATATAAAACAATTAAGTACAGAGCTCTTTCCCTTCTATGGACAGGCGTTTTCAATCACTATATATTTGGCTATTATTGCTTACTAGCTCTTCTGACTAGTATCAGGTCAAAATAGATTATTTGTCTTTAGGTAGCTATCCAGGCACTATAGATATTTAAAGGAACTATTTGGAATTGAGTATTTTTATATTTTATTTTGGAACAAAGGCATATAGAAATGTACTGATGGGGCTGGAATGGCTTAGACTTCCTCCAAACTACCTTTCTTCTTAATTAAAGCATTTCTTTCCTGTTTGTTATTTCCAATTTTGTTTTATTTTTCTTCTCAAGGAAAGCAAAATAAGTTAATAAAGAAATACATAAGCTGGCCTCTCTATTTTCCTAGCCCCTGTGGGGTGCTGCTTCATTAGCTGAAGTCAAAAGAAAAAAAAAAATCAACACATTCCTGCCTTGACTTTTTCGATTATATTGTTCTGGTCAGTAGTCAGTGCTCCTGCCTGTTTTTCATTTTATTTTCAGGTATCAGTTTTACCAACTAATTGTGAAGAAATTTAGGTGGAAATTTCCCCATTCATTAGCCTTTGCCTTTTGCAACATTGACCTTGGTCCTTCTGCCGCCATGATATTACAGCTCAGGGATGCTGGTTAGGTTAGAATTAAGGAAGGACAGTTAGAAAACAATGTGTGTGATGTTCCGTGGCCCAGAAGAAATGGTTATGCCAGTACCAGAATAACTTGTGTGTGATTTTCTAGGCACAGTTACAATTAGATTGCTTCAATGTAACATCTACAATGAAAAAAGCACTGTCTCAGGCTCTTCAGAGGATACCAAGAGGATTAATGTACAGTCTGGGATCTCCTGGAACTTGCAATCTAATAGAAATAAAACTGATAACTTATAGTCCAAAGAAGAGGTATTGGGGAAATTTCCTGAGATATGGATTACATCACTAGTCTTCTGGACTGATTTGACTGATGTCTCCTACGTCTCACCTAAAACTGTCCCAACACAGGGAAAGTCTACTAACAGTCAAGGGAATGTGTGCAGCTCCTATGCTGTCCCAGGTCTTCTCTCCAGTGTCATCAGTATTCCAAGATAGAGGAAGACAACACAGTTGTGAAGGTCCCAATATAAGACAGGTTTAGAGGATTTTGAGAAGGCCCCTGAGGAATGGGCAGGATTTTGACAGACACAGATAAAGCCAAAGGAGAAGAAGTTAGACATTTCACAGGTCCTGTTAAGTGGCCACCTAGACCTCACCTACCCCCACCACCTTCTCTGGGGAAGTCACAAATATACCCTATAACCATCCTCTGGGCCTTCCTCTATCCCCACCTACTTTTCTATTGTGTGCAGTTCCACAGCCTGGGGGAGATGTTAAGTCTGATGAAAAGGTCAGCCCAGACCTTAAACCAGGAACTAGCAGCTACTTATGTTTATCAGAACAGGAATCCTCAGTGGCAGGAACCCTCTCCCCTCTCTCCAGTGGATGAAAACCACACGCAAACAGTCTAGATTGGTCTCTCTCCTCCCAGAGCTGCCACCTCCCCACCCTGGACCCTGACCCGGAGCAGTTTTGGCCATCCCGGGAGAAAGGCCATGATGGGACTTCTTCCCCTGCTCTTTTGGACTCTTTGAGTAAGTGACAAGGAGATTGTTTGCCCTTTCTGGACTGTTTTTTTTTCTGTGCAAGAAATAAAGGGATCATTTGCTGAAAGTTTCTGTGTTCCCATGACCACCATTGTAGCCACTCGCTCCACAGAAGGTCAATTAGTAAAAAAGCATAGCATTAAGCGAGGAGGGTGGCCAGAAACTGAAGAATGAGAGGAGGGCTCTGCGAAGTGCAAGTGATCTAATGTGGTGGCAGCATCTGGAGATGAGATTTGTAGTTAGGAAGTTACATCATCACTGAGAGTTTGAATTTGAATCTGGCAGGAGTGGAGAGGGTAGATTGGGAGTAGGGAAAGCCTAGAGGCATGGAGAGCAGTTGCAGTCGGCATGAGAAAAGAAATGTGAACTGGAACTGAGCCTGAAACGAGAACAGGAGCTCTGGGGATGGAGAGTAAAGGCAGATGGTAAAGTCCCCTTTGTGACAATTGATTGGATCCAGGATGGCTTTAAAAGTGAGGGTTGAAGATAAAACTGAATTGTCAGCTGTTTCTGTAAATTTTGTCATGGCAATGATTGTTTTACTTTTCTTGTTTCTGTTCAATTCCCTTAGCAATGTACTTTTTTTACATTGGTTATGGAACTTCTTTTATATATTTGGAGGTCAAAATTTATGCATGTTTATTGCATACATCTCCTAGCTTAACCATAAAATCTTTAAGATAAATAAATGTGGAATGCCATTAATAAAATATAGAGATAAGCCTTTCCAGTTAATAAGAAATTCAACTCTTGTCCAATTTTTCTTTTCACTTGACAGCTGGAATGATAGAAGGATTTTATAAGGGAGATTATTGCAGAGATAAGTACAGGTGAGATGCCTTGTTCTCATATTGGTAAATAACAAAAGTATTCTCTCTCCTTTCAGCTTCCCAAAGATACATATATTATAGTTAATTAACCATATCCCATGCTTTTTCAAAAGTCTTTAAAGCAATCACCTAGTATAAGACACAGTGTAAGGGGTACAAGCTTATAGCCATTTTATCCATTCCTAAAAAACCAAGTAAAGAATTGTTATCAGAGAACACTTGGAAAATATCACTACAGGGGCTCTAAAATGAGCAACCCATCTTGTACTCATCATGTATTTCTGTGTCTCTATATTTCTTTTTAGGGTAAATGCTAGCACCATTCACCCAGTACCCAAGCCAGAATCAAAGAAGTAATCCCATCCCGCTCACAGCCAATGAATCACCAATTGCTGTTTGTCAAACTTTCTTCATAGTTCTGAAATTCATCCATACTTTCCCATATCCAGTGTTCTTCCTTCCTTCTGATTATTATTTTGCATCCACACTCATCACCTCTGACCCTCACTCATGTTGTACTGATATCATTTAAAAGTAGAATTTCATTTAAAATAAAATGCTGATTATGTAAGAAATAGGTGTTTGTTTCTGAGAATTTAGAAATACAGTAACCTTTCTCCACAGGTTATGTGAAAGTTAAGGTCAACAGAAAATGATTGGAGTAACTCTTTTTCTCAATTTTCCAAGGATGGTACATAGTTACTACCATTTTAGATGCATAGGAGAGATGCTTTAGAACAGGGTTGGCAAACTCTGTATGCCAAACATTGCCTGCTGACAGTGTTTGTCAATAAAGTTTTGTTGGAACACAGCACACTCATTCATATCATGGGTGTTTATGCCATTGTCTCCAGCTACTTTCATGACACAATGGTAAAGTTAAAAGTTGTTGTTACAGATATCATGTGGCCCGCAATGTGTAAAGTAACCATTATCTGGCTCCTTTTAGAAAAAGGTGGTTTTAAACTCTGCTTTAGAACATTAAGAACTGATGCTATCCAAGAAGCTGATTGAGAAGGATTGAAATACAGGAAAAGATAAAGAAAATAGGAAAATCACACATACTCATACAACCAAATATAACCACAATAGATATTTTAGTATATTTCTGGGAAAAAATTTTTCATGTACTTATATTTATAATATTGATGTAACATTGCCTAATTGGGATCATAGTATTTACCAAGTTTTAAATACTATAACTCTATTATTAGATATCCCTCAATTACAATTCCTGGGCATTATTCCATCTTATTGAATTTAGCTTTTCTGCTAAAGATAGACATTGATGTGATTTCTACATTTTTGTTGTTGTAAATACACTGTATAATAATTGCATATAAGAAATTTTTATCAAATGTACTGAAAATTAGTCAAATGCAATGTGATATCCTAGATTATATCCTAGAACAGAAAAAGGACATTAGTTTAAAAGCTGGTGAAATATCAATAACGTCTGTAATTTAGTTGATAGTATTGTAAAAATGTTAGTTTCTGTAGCAATTTTGCATTGTTTATGAATTCCAAAAATAGTTATTGTATTATGCTTGTAAACTGGTCTGACAGAGGTATCACTTTTAATTGATTAAATTATGATGCCCCAGGGAGAAGAAATCATCATCTTAAGAATGACTCTCAGACTTTGACATCTAATGAAGTATGTCCTGCAGGTTTACTGAACTTTAGAGGACCCATGACTCATGTTTCTCTCCCAATTTCTCCTTATGATAATGAAAATGTTTATCCTTTGTCCATTTGTGTATTGGAAGCAGATAAATGGTTTTGTAAGTTTCAGACGTCTACAGCAGATGGGACTTTGCCCCAAGACAAACTGTATTTCTTTAAACTGATTATGATATGATTTTGTACTTAGTATTGTTATGATTTAAGGTTTTTTGAATATTGTAATGTCTTTTTGGAATTCACAGGGTGGAGTGTAGCAGTTTGGCATTGTTTATGAATTCCAAAAATGGTTATTGTATTATGTTTGTAAACTGGTATGTCAGAGGTACTACTTTTAATTGATTAAATTATGATTAGGATTTTGATTGGGCCATGTCAGTAGAGAAAAGACATGGCAAAAGACAGAGTGGGGAGTTTTGAGCTGGAGCCCAGGAAGTGAACACACTGGAGAAGAACATAGAGGAATAGAGACGGCTCCTTAGATATGGCAGAAGCCCCGGGGAAAGAGACAGAGCCATTTGCCTGATGGTTTACAGCTGGCCCCAACATGTGGCAGTAGACTTTGGTGAGGGAAGAAACTTATGCTTTATGGCCTGGTAACTGTAAGGTTCTACCCCAAATAAATACCCTTTATAAAAGCCAACAGATTTCTGATATTTTGCATCAGCACCCTTTTGGCTGACTAGTATAGTTTCTTAGTTTTGATAAAGGCAAGTTGGTTATATAAGATATTAACTTTAAGGAAAGTTGGGTGAAGGGCATCCAGAAACTCTCTGTACTCTCTATGAAACCCCTATGTAAGTCTAAAATTATTCCAAAATACAAAATTTAAAATTAAAATTAAAATAGTCAAATCCCTTCATGATAAAATCCTTTGAGGTACAAAAGTTTTTAATCTTGATAAGGTCCCATTTATATATTTTTCCTTTTGTTGCTTGTGTTTTAGGTGGAAAATCTAACAACCTACACAATGGGAGAAAATATTGGAAATCACATATCTGAAAAAGGTTTAATATCCAGAATATATTAAAAAATCCTTCAACTTAACAACAAAAAAGACACACATCCCAGTTAAAAAATGGGCAATAGACTTGAACATACATCTCTCCAAAGAAGATATACAAATGGCCAGAAAGCACATGAAAAGAGGCTCAACATCATTAGCTACTAAAGAAATGCAAATCAAAACCACAATGAGATACCATTTCACACCTATTAGAATGGCTGCTATTAAAAACTGGAAAATAACAAGTGTTAGAGAGGAGACAGAGTAATAGGAACACTCATTCATTGCTGGTGGCAATTTAAAATGGTACAGCTACTGTGGAAAACAGTTTGTTGGTTCCTCAGAAAGCTAAATATAGAATTACCATTTGACCTGGCAATCCCACTCCTAGGTATATACCCTAAAGAATTGAAAGCAGGGGCTGGAACAGATATTTGCACATTCATGTTCATAGTGGCATCGTTCACAATTGCTAAAAGATGGAAGGAACCCAAGTGTCCATCAACTGTTGAATGAATAAGTAAAATGTGGTATATACATACAATAGAATATCCTGCAATAAAAAAAGGGCTGAAGTCCTGATACATGCGACAACATGAATGAACCTGGAAGACATTGTGTAGAGTGAAATAAACCACACACAGAAAATGAAATATTGTATGATCTCACTGATTCAAAACAATTAGAATAAGTAAACTCATAGAGTCAGAATCTAGAATATAGGTTACCAGGGAATGAGGTAAGGATAGGGATGTGATGGTAGCACAACATTGTGAATGCAATTAACAGCCATGAAATATATAACTGAATATGATTAAAGGGGGAAATGTTAGATTGTATATATGATAACAATAAAAAATTTTAAAAATCATGGAACTACACTACACAAATAGTGAACCCTAAGTTAAACCATGGATTTTAATTGTAAAATTATAAAAATGTGCTATCTTCAATTGTAACAAATATTCCACACCAATGCAAAGAGTTGGTAGTGGGGTGGTATATGAGAATCCAGTATTTTATGAATGATTATTCTGTAAAACCACAGCTTTTGTTATAGAAAATATTAAAAATTACAAATTTGAAAAATATCAAAGCCTGCCAATATTTGTGGAAATTTTAATGAAGTATATCATACATATAGAGAAGTGCATATATTTTAGTCTAGAACCAGAACTGCTGGGTCATAGAGTCTGAATCTGTTTGGCATCTCTAGTGGTTAGCTTTAGTGGATATTGGAAAATAGTTTTCTAAATTAGTTGGATCAAATTTATATTCCCACCAGAAGTGTATGTGAGTTTCAGATATTGGACATCATCATCATTTGGCAATGTGTCTTTCAATTTTAGCCATTCTGGTTGAATGTGTAGTGGTAGTGCTTTCTAGTTTCAATTTGCATATACTTGATGACTAACAGTTAATTACCTTTCAAAAATTTATTGGCCTTTGGGATATTCTCTTTCATGAAGTACCTGGTCAAGTCTTTTTCCATTTTTCCATCTGATTTTTCACCTTTTCTGTACTGATTTGTTGGAGTACTTTATATATTTTGGAAACCAGTCCTTTGTCATGTTCATATTTTACAAATGTCTTCATTTCAATGGCTTGCCTGTTCACTTATAGGTGATTTTTTGATGAAGTATTCCATATACAGTTAATTCTTTTTTGTGTAACATTAAAGTTATCTGTGCCTCTTTGAGAGGGAAACCTACTGTGTATTTGAGACCCTCAGTGGTAGGCTTGATAATGGAACCCTGAAGATATGCACATTGTAATCTCTAGAACCTGCAAATATGTCACCTTATATGGCAAAAAGAACTTTTTAGATATGATTAAGCATCTTGAGATGGGGAGATTATTTTGGATTTACCCAGGGAGGCCCTGTACTTGAAGTACAAGGGTACTTCTGAGAGGGAGGCAGGAGATAAGAGTGGGTAGAAAGCCATGTGATGAGGGAAGCAGAGATTAGCATGATGCTGCCACAAGTTAAGGAATGTTGGCAGCCTCTAGAAGCAGGAAGATTCAATGAACAGATTCTCTTCCCTGAACACTACAGAAGGAACACAGCCCTGCTGAACCATGATTTTAACCTATTGGGATCAGTTTCAGACTTCTGGCCACTAGAACTCTAAGAAAATAAAGGTGTGCTGTTTTAAGCCATCGGCTTTGTGGTGGTTTGTTACAGCAGCAACAAGAAAACTAATCTCCAATTATGTCACTTCAATCCCACACAACCAACCAAAGTTTCTCATAATTTTTTTGCATCCTGCCAGTAGCTCTCCACCTGGGCCAATCTGATCCTGGGATTGGCAAATGCCCGAAAGGATAGACGCAAATCTCGGTTTACTTTTGAAAGTTTATCCCTCTCTGTAATTGTATTGGCCCTAATGCTGCTTCATTTGACATCTCTCTGCCACACTTCAATATATTATTTTTGAAATTTATCTGGCTTTTGTAATCATTCTCATCAGAAACATTGGCCTACCATTAACTCATCCATCTTATTCAGTAGCAGAATTTCCCATCAACTTTCTAAAGCCCCTTGTTTTATATTGTTAATTTGTTTTTCCAGAAAGAAAGAAATAAAATTTTCAAAAAAGAAAGTAAAAGAAATTTCTCTAGAACCAGAGAACATAATTTCCCAATGGAAAATTTCCACTAAATACACAATAATGTACAATTAAAACAAAAGTCCACACCAAGGAATATTACTATAAAATTATGGAACAGTAAAGCTAGATAAATGATCCTTAATGTTTCTAGAGAGAAAAATCAGTTTTATACATACCAAGGTATCTGGAATCACAATTTTCAATGCCAAGAATGAGATATAGAAGGCAACCAAAAAATGTCCTATAATTCCAAGGGAAATGATTTCTAACCTAGAATTGAATACTTTAGTCAAATTCCCAGACTCCTGTGAGGGTAGAATGAGTCTATTTTCAGATATACAATCTCTCAAATATTCCCTTTCCTGGACCCTTTCTCAGGAAACTTCTGGAAAGTGTGCTTCTGTGAAAGTAGAGATTAAACCTAGAATTAAGAAGATATCATATCCAACACAGGAAAGAATGGATGATGTTGAATGCTAGTCATAGGATGAAACTGTGCATCAGGCCTAGAGAAAAAGAAATAACCAAGAGTGTAGCAGGAGAATTATGTCATTTAGGAGGGAGGGCTCTAAGAATGAAAGCTGGATTTATGGATTACTTGATGTATTTGGTCCTATTGATAAGAGTTTTCACAGTACAGTTGGAAAGTTTGAGCAAAAATGGTTACAGTTACATAGAAAATTATCAAATGAAAAAAATAATGCATGTATAAACTCTAAATAGAACAGATTTATGAAAAAAAAGAAAGTAATCATTGTAACTTATGTGAGTATTCCATTGATAAGCAGCAACGAGAAAACTGATATACCCCCAAATCTCCAATTATATCACTTCAATCCCACACAACCAACCAAAGCTGGTTAATACATATTATTATGTAGTCATAATAATATAAGTTCTAACAATTGATTTAGTAAAAATGTGATATACCTATTGATATACCTATTGGTATATTGGTATGTGATTATACCTATTGGTAGCACAGGAAAAGAAAATTTTAGAGTGTGATAGTGTGTAAAGGAATGCAAAATCTTTCTTTTCCCTAACTGAGAAAAAAAACATTATCATTGTGAAAAATACAAGGAATAACAGTAAATGACTATTACTTAGCTATATGAAGGAAATAATACAATAAAGACCCTAAGGAGTTGAGAAAGGTCTCCCAGCAGTGGGGTGGGATGGTAGAAAATGGCTATTATTAAAATAAACTTCTTATCTTTGAATAGTTTTAGATTTACAGAATAACTGTGAAGATAATACAGAGTTCTCATATACCCCACATTCAGTTTCCTCCAATAACATTTTACATTAGTAAGGTACATTTGTCACAATTAATCAACCAATATTGATACATTATTATTAACTGAAGTCTGTATTTTTTCAGGCTTTCTTAGTTTTTTTTAATTTTGGCGAAATTCATGTAACACAAAATTTTCCATTTTAAAGGGTACAATTCAGTGGCATTTAGTAAATTCACAATGTTGTGCAACCATCTCCTCTAACTAATTCCAAAATATTTTCACTCCCCTCAAAGGAGACGCCATACCCTTTAAAGAGTCACACACCCATTCTCCCCCACCCCCAGACACTGCCAACCACTAATATGTTTTTTGAATCTATAGATTCACCTTTTCTAGATATGTCATAAATGGACTCATACAAAATGTGATCATTTGTGTCTGGCATCTATCATTTAGCATAATGTTGTTGAGGTTTATCAACATTCTAGCATGTATCAGTTGAATAATATACATTTGTATGCATATATTATATTTTACTGGTTGAATAATATACATTTGTATGCATGTATTATATGTGTGTATATAGTATCCGTTGTGTATTTGTGTGTTTGTTTATTCATTGTGTATCCGTTGATGAATATATGGCCTTTTCCAATTTTTGGCTGTTGTGAATAGTGCTGCTATAAATATTCGTGTAAAAGTACTTGTGTGAACACCTGTTTTCAAATTTTTTTAGAGTATACCTTGTAGTAGAATCGCTCGGCCATATAGTAATTGTTTAACTATTTGAGGAAATACCAAGCTGTTTTCCATAAGCAGATACACCATTTTACCAAAAGAGAATGAGCATTCCAATATCTCCATAGCCTCACCAACATTTTCTGTTTATTTGATTATAGCCACCCTAGTGATTAATGACATTGTATCATTTTCATGTGCTTTTTGACCATTGATATGTCTTCTTAGAAGATATGTGTATTCAGACCCTTTGCCCATTGTTAAATGGGGTTATTTGTCTTCTTGTTGTTGAGTTGTAAGAGTTATTTATACGTTCTGGATACTAGACCCTTATCAAATTTATGATTTGCCAATGTTTTCTCCCATTCTATGGGTTGTGTTTTCACTTTCTGGATAGTGTATTTTTCACAAAAATGTTTAATTTTGATGAACTCCATTTTATCTATTTTTAGTGTATTTTTCACAAAAACGTTGAATTTTGACAAACTCCATTTTATCTATTTTTTCTTTTGTTCCTAGTGCTTTTGGTGCCATATGTTAGACTCCATTGCCAAATGCAAATTCATGAAGATTTACCCCTATATATTCTTCTAAGTGTTTCATAGTTTTAGCTCTTTCATTCAGGTCTTTCTTTGGTTAATTTTTAGTTAATTTTTATATATAGTGTGAGGTAGGGATCAAACTTCACTTTTGTATGTGGGTATCCACTTGTCCCATCATCATTTGTTGAAGAGACTGTTCTTCCCCATTGAATCATCTTGGCACCCTTGTTGAAAATCAGTTAACCATAGATAAATAAATTCATTTCTGGACTCTCAATTCTATTCCATTCATGTCCATGTATATTCTTATGCTGGTTCCATATTATTTGATTAATGTAGCCTTGTAGTAAGATTTGAAATCAGGAAGTTTAAGTCTTCCAACTTCATTTTTCCTTTTTCAAGATTGTTTTCTCTATTTAGGGTCCTTTGCAATTCCATATGAATTTTAAGAACAGCTTTCTCATTTCTGAGAAAAGGTCATTGGGATTTTGGTAGGGATTACATTGAATCTGACTTTGGGGAGTATTGCTATCTTAACAATATTAAGTCTTCCAATCCATAACCATGAGATGTTTTCACATTTATATATGTCTCTTTAATTTCTTTCAGCAATGTTTTATAGTTTTCAGTGCATAAGTCTTGCACCTGCTTGGTAAAAATTTATTATTAGGTATTTTATTCTTTTATATTATTGTAAATGTAATTTTTTCTTAATTTTCTTCAGATTTTTGAATTGCTAGTGTATAGAAATACAACTGATTGTAGTGTGTTGATCCTGTATCCTGCAAATTTGCTGAATTCATTTATATGCTCATTTCTTCTTAAGCCAATTTTGGTAATTTGTGTGTTTCTGGGAATTTGTCCATTTAGCCCAAGTTATCTAATTTGTTGGTGTACAATTGTTCAGAGTACTTATTATAATTCTTTTTATTTCTCTAAGTTCAGCAATAATATTTCCAATTTCATCTTTGATTTTAGTATTTTTAATTTCTCTCTACATTTTTTGTCCAGTCTAACCAAAAGTTTGTCAATTTTGTTGATCTTTTCAAAGATTCAACTTTTGGTTTTGTTTCTTTTCTCTATTGTTTTTTCTATTCTCTATTTTATTTTCTTCTCGAATCTTTATTACTTTCTTTTTTCAGCTAGCTTTGAGTTTAGCTTGCTTTTCTTTTGGTAGTTCCTTAAGTAGTAAAGTTAGGTTATTGGTTTGAGATCTTTCTTCTTTCTTAAGGTAGGTGTTTACAGCTCTAAATTTCCCTCTGTGCACTGATCATGCTGCATCCCAAAAGTTTTGGGATATTTTTTAAAAATTTTCATTTGTCAGCCTGGATTTTCTAACCCTCTTTGTAATTTTTTATTTGGCCTATTGGTTGTTTGAGTACATTGTTTAGGATCCCCATATTTGTGAAATTTCTAGTTTTCCTTCTTTATCAATTTCTAGTTTCATTCTAGTGTCATTGGAGAGCATACTTTATATGATGTCAATCTTTTAAAAATTTGTTGAAGTATGTTTTGTGGTGTAGCATATGGTCTATCCTGGAAAATATTCACATGCACTGGAGAAGAATGTAGATATTCCTGTTATTGGGTGGAGTGTTCTGTATGTCTCATAAGTCAAGTTAGTTTATTGAGTTCTTCATGTCCTCCATTTTTTATTAATTTTCTGCCTACCTGTTCTATCCACTATTGAAAGTGAGGTATTAAAGTCTCCAAATATTATTGTAGAGTTGTCTATTTCTCTCTTTAATTCTGTTACATTTTACTTCATATATTTTGGGGTTCTTTTGGTTAAGTGTGTGTATATTTATAATTGTCATGTCTTCTTGGTAAATTGACCCTTTTGTCAATATATAGTATCCTTCTTTTTCTCTTGTAACAATTTTTTACTTAAAGTCTATTTTGTCTGATATAAGCATAGCCACCCCACCTCTATTTTGATTACTGTTTTCAAGGAATAACTTTTCCCTTCTTTTCTCTTTCAACTTACCTGTTTCCTTGGATCTAAAGTGGGTTTCTTGTGGACAGAATATAGTTGGATCATGTTTTTACTCGTTCATTTTCAATCTCCACCTTTTTATTGGAAAGTGCAATCCATTTATATTTCATAAATTACTGGCTGCAAAGAATTTGCATCTGCCACTTTGCTATTTGCTTTCTATATGTTTTATGTATTTTTGGTTATTACTTTCTCAATTACTACAATCTTTTATTTAAATAGGTATTTTATAGTATATTGTTTTAATAGCCTTGCTGTTTATTTTACTATGTATTTTTGAGTTATTTTCTTAGTGATTTCTCTGGGGAATTAAATTAACATCTTAACTTATAACAATATAATTCAGATTAGTACCAACTTAATTTCTATATTTTTACTTTGTTCCTATATATCTCTGTTCCTGTCCCCATTTTTATGCTTTTATTCTCATACAAATCACACCTTTACATATTGTGTGCCATTAACATATATTTCTAATTATTGTTTTATGCATTTGCATTTAAAATCATATAGGAAAAATGTGAAGTTACAAACCAACACTACAATAATACTCGTTTTTATATTTACCTATGTAGTTCTTTACTTCTTCATATGGCTTTGATTGGTGTCCTTTCATTTCAGCCTGAAGTACTCTATCATTTCCTGTAGGGTATGTCTCCTAGTGATGAATTCCCTCAGCTCCCTCAGGTTTTGTTTATATAGAAATGTCTTAATTTCACCTTCATTCTTTAAGAATCGTGTTTTGTTTGACAGATTTTTAAAAATTCTTTCATCACTTTAAATATGTGATCCCACTGACTCTGGCCTCTATGGTTTCTTATTGAAATCATCTGCTAGTCTCATTGAGGAACTCCTGTAATTGACAAGTCAGTTATCTCTTGCTACTTTCAAAATTCTTCCCTGTCTTTGTTGTTCAATAGTTTGATCATAATATGTCTCAGTGTTCATCTCTTTCTATTTATAATACTTTGAGTTCATTGAGTTTCATGGATATATAGATTCATATCATTTATGAAATTTGGGAAGTTTTTTGTCATTATTTCTTTATATACCCTTTCTGTGCCCTTCCTTCTCTCCTCTACTTCTGACACTCCCATTTTTCATATGTTGCTATGCTTGGTGATGTCTCACATGTCTGTTAGGCTCTGTTCATTTTTCTTCATTCCTTTTCTTTCTACTCCTTAGACTTCATAATTTCAATTGACCAATCTTCAAGTTCACTGATTATTTCTCCTGTCGGCTCAAATTTCCTGTTAAATCCCTCTATTGAATATTTCATTTTACTTTCATCTCCAGAATTCCTATTTGTTTCATTTTTGTAATTTCTTTCTCTTTATAGATATCATATATTTGTTCAGATTTCACTCTCCTGGTTTCCTTTAGTACATACATGGTTTCCCTTGGCCTTTGAGCATATTTAAGACAGTTGATTTAAAGTCTTTGTTTAGTAAGTCCAATGCTTATGCTTCCTCAGGGGGCAGTTTCTGTTAAACTTTTTTTTAATCCTGTGAATCAGTCATATTTTCTCACTTCTCTGCAACCCTCATAATTCTTCTTGAACACTGGACACTTTAAAAATGATAATATGTTAACTTTTAAGTCAGATTTTCATCCTCCCCAGAGTTCTTTTTTGTGCTTGTTGTTGCTATAGTGGCTGTTTCTTTTTTGACATTTTTATAGTATTTTTAAAAGACTGTATTTTTTGTTGTATGTGGTCTCTGAAGTCTCTGTTCCTTTAACTTTTCATCAGCTGGTGGTTTGACAATGATTTTCTTAAGCACTGTGTTTAATTTACCTTTGTCTTAATTCAGCATTCACTTGATTGCTGTAAATTTTTGATTCTGACAGTTTTTGATCATTTTTTCCATATATCTGTGGAAGAAGCCTTTTGGAACCCCCTACTCTGCAATTTTCACTGACATCACTGTGGAACTATTTTTTTAAATTATAAACATAAATTTTGTATAAAGCCCTATGAAGTTGGAATTAATGTTTATGTATAGTGTGATTTTTCTTTTGTTGTTTAGTGGTTTAGAAATGGTATGAACATATATAAATATCAAAACTCATTGTTAAGAAGGTGAAAATGGAAATTAAAAATAATGCAGCGATGTAGATGTGGCTCAGTGGTTGAGTGCCGGCTTCCCACATATGAGGTCCCGGGTTCAATCCATGGCCCTGTACCTCGAAAAAAAAAAAAGCAAATATTTGACAAAAACGATGTATGATTGACCAATAGAGTACATGAAATGATGCTGAACATTTGTGCCACTGAAATAGTAATTTAAATCACTATGAGATGCCCTTTCACGTCTGCTTGAATGTCTAAAATTGAAAAGACTGAAAATACCAGTGTAGGCAAGGATGTGGAACAATTGGACCTTGCACAAGTTACTGGTGCAAGTGTTAAATGGCACAACTGTTTATGAAAAACAATTTGGCAAGATTTTATAAAGTTAAACATACATCGAGTTAAATATGACTCAGTATTTCTACTCATAGGTATTTACCCAAAGGACATGAAAAGCTATGTCCACAAAAAGACTTGTGCATGAATGTTTATAGCAGCATTATTTGTAAGATCCAAATAACTTTATAGAATCCAAATGACCATCAGCAGAAAATTGGATAAACAAATTGTGGTATATTCATACAAAAATGCTTCTTATCAATAAAAAAGAATGAACATGTTGTACCAGGAACAATGTTGATAAATTTTAAAAATATCACATTGAGTGAGAGAATCCAGACATACCAAAGATACATATTGTATGATTTCATTTATGTGAAGTACAAGAAGCCAGAAAGTTTTTTCCTGGACACAGGGTTGGAAATTAAATGGAAAGGGGCACCAGGGAACTGTGGGGATAATGGTAATGTTTTATTTACTTTGGCGGGTGGTTACATGGGGGGTATAATTGATAAAAGTAATTGAATTTGACTTAAGATCTATGAACTTTATTGTATATGTTATACCTCAATTTTAAAAAATTAGTGGCATGATATATCATTTTCTTGTTTATGTTCTGCTAGCTCAAATATTCCTGGATTTTTAATTGTTGGGCATTTAGGTTGTTTATATTTCTATTTTCTTCTATTTGAAGCAACACTTGATGAGAAATCTTTTTACCTCACTTAACTGTGAAGTTTATTCTGTGGGCAGAATCCTATCTAGAATTGGAATTGCCTGTTTACTCATAACACCTACTTAAAGAATTTTAAAAATGTGTTATAAACCTGTCATCCAGAAAATTGGAACCAATTTCCTCTTCATTGCTTATTTTTATATTTGCTAGTTTGAAAGGGGAAAGTGTTTTATATTTCTGGTAAACAACTCAGGTCTTTATGTCAATGGGATCTGAGTTTGAATCCTAGACCTGTTGCTTATTACCTATGTGTCCTTGGGAAAGTTAGCTAAACACTTTAAGCTCCAGTTGCTGCATTTATAAAAGAGAGAGATCAGTAGTATCAAACTCATATGGCTGCTTGTGAGCTAAGGGCAGTGCCATGGTCATAATAAGGTAAATTCATGGGTCTAGGTAAATTCATGTTGAATAAATTTCTTGATAATCAATTTATGAAATTATCAATTTGTGAATGAGCCTTTCCCTGCAAAAGGGAAGACAAATAACTGAAACCTAGTTTAGAATTGTTCACAAAAACAGGAAAGTCCCAAACCATATAGCAGAGGAAGGGCCAGAAGCAGAGCTAAGTCAGGGAGAAAGGGAGATGTAGAGGCAGAGTATAGAAGATAAGGAAATGCATTTGGCCTGCCCTTGGCATATAAAGCAACAAGATGGGAAGAAACAGAATTTCAAAAAGCGATCATTTGGCAAATTTGTCTTCTCATAAGTTTTCCATAAATTGATTTTCAGCACAGTGGCTTGCTCCCAGGACTCAATGACTGTAAACTATTATGTTGCCTTAATTTGCATTTCATATTAGAGATATTGAGATTTAAACTGCATTTTGATTAATTTTTTTCTTGATCACAGGTTTTTCAAATTGTAAATGAAATAAGTGCCTGTAACAAGTGAAACAAAAAACAAGTGAAACAACATACTTCATATGTGCACTACTACCCCACAACTCACATTAACCACTGTGATACTCTACCCTTCTCCATGTTTGTATAAATATATACACATGTACATGTAAACTCACAACACTCAGGTATATACATAGACTTTTTTTGGTCATTTTATAATTTACAACATGGAATCATTTATCACTTTTTTCTTTGCATCTTGATTTTTAACTCAGTAAAAATCCCACCAAGTTGACAAATACAGCTCCAGTTCTTTGTGGATGATTTGTTCTGTTTTTATTTTTTTTCTTTATTGGAGAAGTTATGGGTTTAAAAAACAATCATGCATATAATATAGTTTTCCCATATTCTACCCTATTATTAACACCTTGCATTGATGTGGTACATTTGTTACAATTAATGATAGTACAATCTTACAAGTGTTCTATTAAGTATAGTCCATGGTTTAACTTAGGGTTCACTGATTGTGTAGTGCACTTCCATGAATTTTTAAAAAAATTTATTCTGTTACCAAATATACAGCCTAACATTTCCCCTTTTAACCACATTCAGATATATATTTCAATACTGGTAATTGCGATCACAGTGTTGTGCTACCATAACTACCATCCATTACCAAAATATTTCATTGCTCCAAATAGGAGCCCTGTACATTTTAGGCCTTAACTTCCCATCCTCTATCCCTGCCCCATCTCCTGGTAACCTATATTCTAAATTCTGACTCTATGGGTTTGCTTATTCTAATTCTTTCCTATCAGTGTGCTAATACAATGTTTGTCATTTTGTGTTTGGCTTATTTCACTCAACATGATGTCCTCAAGGTTAATCCATGCTGTTGAATGTATCAGAACTTCATTCCTTCTTACCTCATGATATTCCATTGTATGTATATACCATATTTTATTTATTCATTCATCAGTTGATGGACACTTGGGTTGCTTCCATCTTTTGGCAATTATGAATAATGCTGCTAGGAACATTGGTATGTAAATATCTGTTAGAGCCCCTGCTTTCAAGTCTTTTGGATATATACCTAGTAGTAGGATTGATGGGTCATAGGATAGTTCTATGCTTAAATTTTGAGGAACTGCCAAACATTCTTCACAGTGGCTGTACCATTTTAAATTGCCACCAACAATGAGTGAGTGTTCCTATTTCTCTGCATCCTCTCTAATACTTGTAATGTTCAGGTTTTTTTAAATTAGGAGCCATTCTAATGAATGGGAAATGGTATCTCAATGTGTTTTTTTTAACAAATCAATTTTATTGTTACATATTAATAAAGCATACAATTTATCCAAAGTGTACAATCAATGGTATTTGGCACAATCACATAGTTGTTTGTTCATCACTTCAATCGCTATTAAAACACTTTCATCATTTCAATAACAATAATAATAAACAAAAAACAAACAAACAAGAAAATTCCTCACCTCTCAATTTCTCTGTTTCCCCGC
>JAQZBX010054394.1:0-18654 GCA_029593785.1 Cabassous unicinctus
GCCTGCACTCACAAGGAGGCGCCAGGAAGCGAACCCGGGGCCTCTCATATGGTAAACGGGTGCTCTATCCATTGCGCCACACCCGCTTCCTGCCGTGAGGTTGCTGCATCAGCCCACCACACCACTCAGGCCGGCGTGCCCTCACAAGGAGGCCTCGGGAGGCGAACCTGGGCCTCCCATATGGTAAACGGGGGCTCTATCCACTGAGCCACACCCGCTTCCCTGCTCATTGTTTTTGCTCGTTGTCTGCTCATTGTTTGTCTTCTTTAGGAGGCACTGGAAACCAAACCTAGGACCTCCCATGTGGGAGGTGGGCACTCAACTGCTTGAGCCACATCTACTCCTATTCTTTGTATTTAGTTCATCTTAGTGAGACCATGCAATATTTGTCCTTTTGTGTCTGGCTTATTTCACTTACCATGATGTCTTCAAGATTCATCCATGTTATCATACGTGTCCCAATTTCATTTCTTCTTACTGCAGCATTGTATACCATCATATGCATATACCACATTTTGTTTGTCCAGTCATTGGTTGATGGACACTTGGGTTGTTTCCATCTTTTGACAATTGTGAATAATGCTGCTATGAACATCGTTGTGCAGATGTCTGTTCATGTCAGAGTTTTTAGTTTTTCTGGATATGTTCTTAGTAGAGAAATTGCTGGATCATATGGCAGGTCTATATTTAGCTTCCTGAGGAATTGCCAAACTGTCTTCCACAGAGGCTGCACCATTTTACAATCTCACCAACAGTGAAAGAGTGTTCCTATTTCTCCACATCCTCTCCAGAACTTATTGTTTTCTGTTATTTTATTTATTTATTTTTAAATAATGACCATTCCATGTGATGTGAGATGATATCTCATTGTTGTTTTGATTTGCATTTCCCTAATACCTAGTGATATGGAACATTTTTTTCATCTGCTTTTCTGACATTTGTATTTCTTCTTTGGAGAAATGTCTATTTAAGCCTTTTGTCCATTTTTAAATTGGATTCTTGCTCTTTTATTGTTCACTTGTAAGATCTCTTTATAGAGAATGGCAATTAAACCCTTATCGGATATGTGGTTTCCAAATATTTTCTCCCTTTGAGTGGGCTGCCTTTTTACCTTCTTGATAAAGTCTTTTGAATCACAAAAGTCTAAGTTTGAGGAGGTACCATTTATCCATGTTTTCTTTTGTTGCTTGTGCCTTTGGTATAAGGTTTAAGAATACACTTTCTACCACCAGATCTGGAAGATGTTTTCCTGCATTTTCTTCTAGGAGCTTTATGGTTCTAGCTTTTATATTTAGGTTTTCTATCTATTTTTAAAAATTTATTTATTTATTTATCTATCTTTGATCCATTTTGAGTCAATGTTTATGTAAGGTATGAGACAGGGGTCTTCTTTCTTTTGGATAAGGCTATCCAGTTCTCCCAACACCATTTGATGAAGATGCTGTTCTGCCCCAGCTGTGTGGGTTTGACAGGCTTGTCAAAAATTAGTTGACCACAGATGTGAGGGTCTGTTTCTGAACCATCAGTTCAATTCCCTTGGTCTATGTGTCTGTCTTTAGGCCAGTACTATGCTATTTTTGCCACTGTAGCTAGGTAATATGATTTAAAGTCCAGAAGTGAGAGTCCCCCAACTTTGCATTTCCTTTTTAAGATGTTTCTGGCTATTCGGGGCCCCTTACCCTTCCAAATAAACTTGATAATTGTGTTTTCCATTTGTTTACAAAATTCTGGTGCAATTTTTAAAATCAGAATTGCATTGAATCTGTGTATTAGTCAGCCAAAGGGGTGCTAATGTGAAATACCAAAAATGGGTTGGTCTTTATAAAGGGTATTTATTTGGGGTAGAAGTCCACAGTTACCAGGCCATAAAGCGTTATGTTTCTTCTCTCACCACAGTCCATTGCCACGCATTAGAACAAGACAGCTGCCAGCGTTTGCCAGGCTTCTTGGGTTCCTCTCTTCCTGGGGATGCGTTTCTCTCCGGGCTTAGCTCCTGTTTCCTCCACAAGGTCAGCTGTAGACGACCAGGCGAATGGCTTGCTTCTCTTCTCCTGGGGCCTTCTTTCCAACATCAAAACTTCTTCTCAAAAGACTGCTTCAACTCTGCTCTTTGCCTTGCCTTTTATATTCGATTCCCCACCCACCAAGGGGTGGGGCTCAACGCCCTACTGACGTGGCCCAGTCAACGCCCTAATCATAACTTAATCATGCCCAGATTAACAGATCAGTTTACAAGCATGATCCAATTATATTTTTGGAATTCATAATTACATCAAACTGCTCAACTGTAACAATCTGTATATCAATTTGGGTAGAATTGACATCTTAATGATATTTAGTCTTCCAATCTATGAGCATGGTATGTTCTTCCAATTATTTAGGTCTGTTTTGATTTCTTTTAGCAATGCATTGTAGTTTTCTGAATATAAGTGCTTTACATCTTTGGTTAAGTTTATTCCTAAATATTTGATTTTTTTAGCCCCTATTGTAATTGGAATTTTTTTTCCTGACTTCCTCCTCAGATTGCATATTACTAGTATATAGAAGCATGACTGATTTTTGTGTATTGATCTTGTATCCTGACACTCTACTGAAATCATTTATTAGCTCTAGCAAGTTTGTTGTAGATTTTTTGGGACTTTCTAGGTATAGGATCATATCATCTGTGAATAGTGAAAGTTTTACTTCTTCCTTTCTGATTTGGATGCCTTTTATTTCTTTTTCTTGCCTGATTGCTCTAGCTAGAACCTCTAGCACTATACTGAACAAGAGTTGTGACAGTGGGCATCCTTGGCTTGTTCCTGATCTCAACGGACAAGCTTTCAGTCTTTCACCACTGAGTACAATGTTAGCTGTGGGTTTTTCATAAATGGCTTTATCATGTTGAGAAAATCTCCTTCAATTCCAAACTTTTGGAGTATTTTTATCAAGAAGGGATGCTGTATTTTGTCAAAAATGCCTTTTTGCATCAATCAGTAGGATCATATGATTTTTCTTCTTTGATTTATTAATGTGGTGTATTACACTGATTGATATTTTTGTGTTGAACCACCCTTGCATGCCTGGTATAAAACCCACTTGATGATGATGAATACTTCTTCTAATGCATTGTTTATTTGATTTGCAAGTATTTTGTTGAGGATTTTTTTTTTTTTTTTTACTGGGAGGTCCCGGGGATCGAACCCAGGTCCCTCCATATGGGAGACGGACGCTCAACCATTTGAGCCACATCCGCCCCCCTGTTGAGGATTTTTGTATCCATATTAATTTGGGAAATTGGTCTGTAATTTTCTTTTTTCATAATACCTTTATCTGGCTTTGGTTTTAGGGTGATATTGGCTTCATAGAATGAGTTTGGTAGCAGTCTTTCTTGTTCAATTTCTTGGAAGAGCTTGAGTAAGATTAGTATTAAATCTCTTTTGAATGCTTTGTAGAACTCACCCGTGAAACCATCTGGTCCTGGGCTTTTCATTTTGGGGAGTTATTTGTTGACTACTTTAATCTCTTTACTTGTGATTGATTTCTTGAAGTCTTCTGTTTCTTCTAGGGTCAGTGTAGGTTGTTCATATATTCCTAGGAATTTTTCCATTTTGTCTACATTGTCTATTTTGTTGGCATACAGTTGTTCATAGTAACCTCTTATGATCTCTTTTATATCAGTGGAGTCAGTAATGTCCCCATTTTTATTTTATTTTATTTATTTGCATCTTCTCTCTTTTTTTCATTGTCAGTCTAGCTAAGGATTTGTCAATTTTATTAATCTTCTTGAAGAACCATTTTTTGGTTATGTTAATTCTCTATTGGATTTTTATTGTTCTCAATATCATTTATTTCTGCTCTGATCTCTGTTATTTCATTCCTTCTACTTGCTATGGGAAAAATTTTTGCTGTTCTTTTTCTATTTCCTCCAGCTGTGTAGTTAAGCTTTTGATTTTAGATCATTCTGCTTTTTAAATATAAGCATTGAGGGCTATAAATTTTCCTCTCAGCACTGCCTTTGCTGTATCCCATAGGTTCTGACACATTGTGTTCTCGTTTTCATTCATCTTGAGATATTTATTCATTTCTATTGCAATATCTTCTTTTACACAGTGATTATTTAAGAGTGTGTTGTTTAATATCCATATATTTGTGAATTTTCCCCCTTTTCCACCTCTTGTTGATTTCCAACTTTATTCCATTATGATCAGAGAAAGTGTTTTGTAAAATTTCAATCTTGTTGAATTCATTGAGATCTGCTTTGTGACCCAACATATGGTCAATCCTGGAAAAAGATCCATGAGCACTTGAGAAGAATGTATATCCTGCTGGTTTGGGGTGCAATGTTCTCTATATGTCTATTAGGCTTAGTCCATTTACCATATTATTCAAGCTCTCTGTTTCTTTATTGGTCCTCTGCCCAGATGTTCTATCCATTGCTGAGAGTGGTTTATTGAAGTTTCCAATTCTCATTGTAGAGATATCTATTTCTCCCTTCAGTTTTCCAGTGTTTGCGTCATGTACTTTGGGGAATCCTGGTTATGTGCATATACATTTATGATTGTTATTTCTTCCTGGTGAATTGCCCCTTTTAATAATATATAATGTTCTTCCTTGTCCCTAATAACAGTTTTACTTTTAAAGTCTATTTCATTTGATGTAAGTTTAGCTACTCCAGCTTTTTTTGTTTGTTTGTTTGTTTGTTTTTTGTTACTGAATGTGTGGAATATCTTTTTCCAGCCTTTCAGTTTCAATCTATTGGTGTCCTTGGGTCTAAGGTGAGCCTCTTGTAGATATCATATAGATGAGTCATATTTTCTTATCCATTCCACCAGTCTCTGTCTTTTGATTAGGACGTTTAATCCAATAACATTCAATGTTATTATTGTACAGACAATTCTTATTTCACCCATTTTGACCTTTGGATTTTATCTGTCATATTTTATTTTCACTACTCTTGTTACATTTTTAGTTACTTTTACTGATACAATCTTCACTTCTATACTCTCTTCCAAGCTTCTCTCTCCTATCTTTTCTTTTCAGGCTGTAACATTCCTTTTAGTATTTCCACAAAGCCAGTCTCTTGATTACAAACTCTTTCATTTTCTGTTTATCTGTGAATATTCTAAACTTACCCTCATTTTTAAAAGACAATTTTGCTGGATATAAGATCTTGGCTGGAAATATCTTAAATATATCTTGCAGTATCTTAAATATATCATACTACTGCCTTCTTGCCCCCATAGTTTCTGATGAGAAATCAGCACTTAATCATATTGGGTATCCCTTCTATGTTATGCATTGCTTTCCTCTTGCTGTTTGCAGAATTCGCTCTTTGTCTTTGACATTTGACATTCTGATTAGTATGGGTCCCAGAGTTGGTCTACTCAGATTTATTCAGATAGGCGTACTTTTGCTTCTTGGATATGGGTATCTATATCCTTCAATAGGGTTGGGAAATTTTCTAACATTGTTTCTTCAGATATTACTTCTGCCTTTTCTCCCTTCTCTTCTCCTTCTGGGAACACCCATGACATGTATGTTTGCATGTCTCTTGTTGTCATTTATTTCCCTGAGACCCTGTTCAATTTTTTCCATTCTTTTCTTCATCTGTTCTTTTGTATGTTAGCTTTCAGAGGCCATGTCTTCAAGCTCAATGATCCTTTCTTCTGCCTCCTCAGATCTGCTGATATATGCCTCCAGTGTATTTTAAATTTCATTTATTGTACCTTTCATTCCCATAAGATCTGCTACTTTTCTATGTATGCTTTTAAGTTCTTCTTTGTGCTCACCCAGTGTCTTCTTAACATCCATAATCTCTTTAGCCATCTCATTGAATTTATTAATGAGATTTGTTTGAACATCTATGGTTAGTTGTCTCAACTCCTTTATGTCATCTGGAGGCTTATCTTATTCTTTTGACTGGACCATATATTCCTGTTTCTTGATATGGATTGTAATTTTTTGTTGGTGTCTTGACATCTGGCTTACTAGATGTATTTATTCTGGGTGCAGTTTCTCTCTTTAATTTAGGGTTTTCTTGCCCTTTCTCCCTTGCTGATTGTATTGTAGGAGTGGAGGATGTAATTGGTACTGTAAGCTGTGGAGGCTGAAGCTGCCTGCATTGCCTCAGGAACTAATGAAGCTCCTCCCACCTTTTTCCCCTGCCAGGGGTAGGGCCAGAGCCATAACCATGTGTCATAATCCAAGTTGTGCAGGCCAAGACCATCTATAGTTTCCTGGACAGACTGATGAAGCTTCATGCCCCATCTTCTCCTGCCTGGGGCGGGGATGGAGCTGCACATATGGGTAGCAATATATGCCATGCAGGTCTAAAATGACTGCAGTTGTCCAGGTAGACTGACGTAGCACCAGCTCCCCTCCTCCCTGGCCAGGGGTGGGGATGGATCCTCCGGGGTGCCCAACAATCTAATTTGTATGGGCTGAATATGCCTGAAGTTGCCTTGAAAGGCTGAGGGAGTACTGTCCCTTCTGCCCTTTAGAGGGTGGGGGTGGATTCTCAGGCACCCAGAAGTTCAATCTCAGGCCAAAAGTGCTTGCCAATGCCCTGAAAGGCTGAGGAAACACAGCTCCCCTCCTATCCTACTTGAGGGCAAGGATGGAGCTACAGGTATCCAATTGTTTAGTCTGTGTGGGCCAAAAGCACCTGCAGTTACCCTGACAGGCTGGGAAAACACCTCCCCCCTCTTGTCCTATCAGGGGTGAGGGTGGAGCCACAGGCAACCAACAGTCAAGCTCGTGCAGGCCAAAAGTGCCTGCATTTGCCCTGAGAGTCTGAGGAAACACCAGCCCCCTCCTATCCTACTGGGGGCCAGGGATGGAGCTACAGGTGTCCAAGCATCCAGACTGTGCAGGCTTTAATTTCCTGCAGTTGCAGCTGAAGAAACACCAGCCCCCTCCTATCCTATGGGGGTAGAGGGGTAGAGATGGAATTGAAGGCGTTCAACAAACCAAAAGTGCCAAAAGCGCCTGCAGTTTCCTGAGGAGGCCAAGGAAACACAGCTCCTCTCCTATCCTGTTAGGATGTGGGGATGGAGCCTCAGGTGTCTGACTATTCAGTCTATGCTGGCTGAAAGCACCTGCAGTTGCCTGGAGAGGCTGGTGTAGGTACCTCCAGCTTCTTCCCTGACGGAGATTGGGCTGGAGCCCAGGCTATGACTGCGATCCGATCTGGGTGGAAAGAAACTGGTCACCACCATCACTGTGATTTTCAATCAGTCCTGCTTCCCCTCATGCCAGGGTCAGAGTTAAAATGGTGGTTACCAGCCTCTTTCCAACTTGGACTGGCTCAAACATTAGCTGTTCTTAGGATTATACTTTAGCCATCTGAATTTACTAGTTAGTAGCTGAGGTTGGTGCCCATCTGTGTTTTCCTCCCCTGTTTATGGGAAATGGAGCTTCCAACTCCAGCCACAGAATAGCTTCCAAGGTGGTTTGTGCCACCAGTGGAGGATGGGCACTGGCCTATGTGGCAAGGAGTGCTCTACTCATGAATCTTCACTGCAGATGGGCAGTCTCCTCCTTCCATTCTTTCAAGGATGTTTCACAATGCTCTTCTGGTCTCCTGGGTCCCCCAAACAGGTGCTTTAGATCATTCCGTTTAGATTACTAACTGCCCTGTAGAACGAGCTGACTCTTGAAACACCTTAGTCAGCTGCCATCTTCACTTGCCCATTTTTTAAGTGGGTTGTTTGTCTTTTTATTTTTGAGAAGTGGGATTTCTTTATATATGCTGGATTTTAGGCCCTTATCAGATCAATGGTTACCAAATATTTTCTCCCATTGAGTAGTCTGCCTTTTTACTTTCTTGACAAACTCCTTTGAAGTACAAAAATTTTTAATTTTTTTTTTTCAGTACGGGGGACTGGGGATTGAACCTGGGACCTCATATGTGGGAAGCCAGCACTCAACCACTGAGCCACATTGGCTTCTCTGAGTTGGTTTTTTCATCTGTTTTGCTTGTGGCTTGTTTTTGTTTTTTCGGTAAGCACCAGGAACTGAAGCCAGGACCTCCCATGTGGGAGGTGGGCACTCAACTGCTTGAGCCACATCCACTCCCCCAAAATTTTTAATTTTGAGGAGGTCCCATTTATCTATTTTTTCTTTCATTGCTCATGTTTTGGGTGTAAGGTTTATGAGAACATTTCCTACTACAAGATCTCACAGATGCATCCTTACATTATCTTCTAGGAGCTTTATGGTCTTGGCTCTTGTATTTAGGTCTTTTATTCATCTTGAGTGAATTTTTATATAGGATGTGAGATGGTAATCCTCTCTCATTCTTTTAGATATGGATATCCAGATCTCTAAGCACCAGTTGTTAAAGAGGCCATTCTGTCTCAGCTGAGTGGGTTTGTTTGGCCTTGTCAAATATCAGTTGACTGTACATGTGAGGATCTATAGCAGAATTCTCAATTCAGTTCCATTGATTCCTTGTGCCATTACCATCAGAGCATGATCTTGACTACAATGGAATTAAATTAGAAACCTATAAAATAAAGAAATCTGTAAAATTCCCAAATATTTTGAAATGAAACAACAAAATTGTAGATAACCCAAAGAAGTAAAAGAAGAAAACACAAGGGAAATTAGAAAATATTTCCTACCGAATGATAATGGTATACAAGATATCAAAATTTGTGGGATGCTTCTAATACAGTAATTAAAATGATTTTAAAACTTAAATGCTTGTACTAAAAAAATGATTTAAATTAAAAAATATCAGTTTCTACCTTATAAAGCTACGAAAAAAGAGCAAATTAAACTCAAAGTAAGTTAAAACAAAGAAATATGTAAGATAATAGAAATCAGTGAAATAGAAACAATCAAGAAAATTAACAAAGCCAAATTTATTCTGAGAAAAGATCAGTAAAATTGATAACATCCTAGCATGATTGATCAAGAGAAAAGAGTGAAAATACCAATTACTCATCTTAAGAATAAAAGTGAGGAGGTTACTATCAATTCTTCAGACATTAAAAAGAAAATAAAGCAATATTATGAAATCTTCATGCTAATAAACTTGACAACTTATATGTACTAGGCAAATTCCTTGAATAGCTTAAATTGCCAAACAAACCAGAAGAGAAAATCTGACCCTATGTCTATTAAATAAGTTGAATTCATATTAAAAACTTATCACAAAGGAAACATCAGGAGGTCCAGATAATTTCTACAGTGAATTACCTTTAAACTTTTATTAAGGAAGAAATATTACCACCATCAAGGACTTGAAAGATTCAGGAGTGATGATTCCCACCACTTATTCATTCGAGTTACCTATTTGGTCTGTGCAGAAGTCAGATGGATCTTGAAGAACGATTGCAACTGCTGTTCTAGGTGTAGTTTTGTTGTTGAACAAAGGAACACATCCCCTTGGACCTGATATGCAGCTGTTGATCTGGCAAATACTTTTTCCCAATATCTGTTAGTAAAGGTCACTGGAATAACTTTTCTTTCAGCTGGCAAGACCAGCAATACACTTCCTCTGTCCTACCTCAGGGGTATATCTATTCTCCAGCTCTATGTCATAATTTAGTCTGTAGTGACCTTGTTCAACATTTCTTTCTACAAGACATCATACTGGTCCATTACATTGACAATATTGTGCTGATTTGACCTAGTGAGCAAGAAATAGAAACTACTATAGACATAATGGTAAGACATTTGTATATTAGAGGGTGGGAAATAAATCTGACAAAAATTCAGGAGCCTTCCTCCTCGGTGAAATTTCTAGGAGTATAGATATGACTTCTAAGGTGAAGAATAAATTGCTGCATCTGGTGCCCTTAAGAGATCTCTTTGGATTTAAAAGGCAACATATTCTTCATTTGGATGTGCCACTCCAGTCCATTTACCAAGGGACCAGAAAAACAGCTACTTTTGATTGGACCCCAGAGCGAGAGAAGACTCTGAAACAGGTCCAAGCAACCATGCAAGATTCGCTGCCACTTAGGCCATATGATTCAGTAGATATAAGGGTGCTTGAAGTGTCAGTGGCAGAAACAGGTGCTGTTTGGAGACTCTGGTAAGCCCCTATAGATGAATTACAGTGCAGCTGCTAAGGATTTTGGAACAAAGTCCTGTGTGGATAACCACTCACGATTGCAGGAACAGTTTTTGGCTTGCTGCTGGGTCTCAGTGTAGACTGAAGACTTAACCATGGGCCACCAAGTTACCATAACACCTGAGCTGCCCATCATGAACTTGGTGTTGTCTGACCCACCGGGCTGCAAAGTTGACAATGCACAACAGTACTTCATTATCAAATGGAAATTGTATATATGAGATCAGGCTTGAGAAGACCCTGAATGTACAAGTAAGTTATATGAGGAACTGGCCCAAATACCCATGGTCCCTACTCCTGCTAAATTACCTTCTTTCTCCCAGCCCACATCTGAGGCTGCCTGGGGAGTTCCCTATGACCACTTGACTGAAGAAGAGAAAACTCAGGCCTGGTTTACAGACAGCTCTGCACAGTGTACAGGCACCACCCAAGAGTGCACAATTATAGCACTTCAGCTCCTTTCTTTGGCATCCCCAAAGGACAATTGTGAAGGATAATCCTTCCAGTGGGCAGAACTTTGAGCAGTGTGCCTAGCTGGTCATTTTGCTTGGAAAGAGAATTGGCCAGAGGTACAAGTCTATATCAACTCATGAGCTGTGGTCAATGGTTTGGCTGGATGGTGATAGACATGGAGGAACATGATTGGAAAATTGGTGACAAGGAAGTCTGGAGAATAGGTATGTGGATAGACTTCTCTAAGCAGGTAAAAAATGTGAAGATATTTGTATCCTATGTGATTACTTATCAGAGGGTGACATCAGCAGAGGAGAATTTTAATAATCAAGTGGATAGGATGGCCCAATCTGTGTCAGCCTCTTTCCCTAGCCACTCCTGTCATTGCCCAATGGGCTCATGAACAAAGTGGTCATGGAGGTACGGATGGAGGTTATGCATGGCTCAGCAACTTGGACTTCCATTCACCAAAGTTGACTTGGTTACGGAACTCCTGAGGGACTATAATATACCACCATTCTCTGAGGTGATCAGTCAGCTACCTAGTGGTAGGTTGATTACATTGGACCACTTCCATTATGGAAGGGACAGTGCTTTGTTCTTACTGAATAGACACTCCAGATATGGATTTGCTTTCCCTGCACACAATGCTTCTGTCAAAACTACCATGGTAGAATTACAGAATGCCTTACCCACCATCATGGTATTCTACACAGCATTGTTTCTGATCAAGGAACTCACTCCACAGAAAATGAAGTGCAGTAGTGGATCCATGCTCATGGAATTCACTGGTCCATCATCCTGAAGTAATTGGATTGATAGAATGGTGGAATAGCCTTTTGAAGACTCAGTTATAGCACCAGCTAGGTGGCAATACATTGCAGTGCTGGTGAAATGTCCTCCTGTATATGTTCTAAATCAGCATCCAATATATGGTACTGTTTTTACCAAAGCCAGGACTCATGAGTCCAAGAATCAAGGGATGGAAATGGGAGTGGCCCCACTCAGTATCACTCATGTGATCTAGTAGCAAAATTTTTGCCTCCTGTCCTTATAACCTTAAGTTCTGCTGGTCTAGCTAAAGTCTTAGTTCCAAAGGGAGGAGATACAATGATTCTACTAAACTGGAAGTTAAGTCTGCCACCTAGTCACTTTGGGGTCCTCAAGCCTCTGAATCATCAATAGGCAAAAAAAGGAGCTATTGTGTTGGCTGGAGTGATTGATACTGATTACCAAGGGAACTTGGGCTGTTATTACACAATGGAGGTAAGGAAGAGTATGACTGAAATATAGAAGATCCCCTAGAGTGTCTTGTAGTACCATGCCCTGTGATGAAAAGCAACAGAAAACAACAACAATCCTATTGAAGACTGTTAATGGCCTGGATCTTTCAGGAATGAAGGTTTAGGTCAGCCTACCAGATGGAAAACCACAACCAACTGAGGTGTTTGCTGAGGGCAAAGGGAATATATAATGGGTAGTGGAAATAGGTAGTTATAAATATCACCTATGGCCACATAATCCGTTTCAGAAACAGGGATTGCAACTATTAGAAGTATTTCTTCCTTATTTTGTTATGAATATGCATGTGCATACACACACATATAACACAATTATTTTTGTCTTCTTCCCTCTCTTATCTCCTTATCATTTAGCATAAGATGTATTAATAATAGTTAAATTTACATCACAGTATTTAAGTCACAGGCTATCAAAGAGAATGAACTTTCCCCAAGGTACTTGCTTCTTCTTCTTGGGAAAGAGTTAATGTGGTTTTTGTTGTATACAACATAGTTGTATCATGTTAGGTGGAAGTATGACTTTGTTATTAATTTTTTTATATTAAGTATGATTTAAGAACAGGTATATGGGTACCTAGCTGACATGGGGTAGACTGCGATGGTCAGTTTTATGTATTGACTTGTCTAAGCTATAGTACCCAGTTATTCAACTAAACTAGGGGTTCTTAACCTTTTTTTGTTCCACAGACCCCTTTGTGAGTCAGGTGAAAACCACGGACCCCTTCTTAGACTGTAGCAGTAGATAGTTTTATGATACTCAACTAGGTTCGTGTCTAACAACTACCATAATTTCAAAGTATGGATGAGTGCAAGCAATTTTTCAAGATATGCAACAACTGTAATGTGATATGAAATGAATACTACTGTAATTTATTGCGTACATTCATTACTGAAGGAAATGCTAGATTTCAGTTAGAGGTCAGAGAAAATAAAGATAATAAGTTGAGTTTTTTCAATTCAACCTCACGGACCCCCTGAAATCTTAACCCCTGGTTAAGAACCCCTGAACTAAACACTAACCTAAGAGTTACTGTGAAGGTATTTTATAGATGTGATTAACATCTACAAACAGTTGACTTTAAGAAAAGGAGATTATCCTCAATAATCTGGGTGAGTATGATCCAATCAGTTGAAAGCCCTTAAGAGCAGAATTGAGGTTTCTGGAGGAAGAAGAAATTCTACCTGTGGATTGAGGCTTCAGTTCCTACCTGAGAATTCAAGCCTACTCCTCTTGACAGCCTGCCTCACAGGTTTCAGACCTGCCTGCTGGTTCTGTTCCTCTGGTAGAACCCTGGATGATACACTCCTCAAGTAGTTTTATGAGGCCAGACTATAACCCCAATACCAATACCTGACAAAAAACATACAGGAAAAGAAAGTTATAGACCAACAGCCCTCATGAATACACATAGAAAAGTTCATAATAAAATGTTAGCCAATCAAGTTTAACAATATAAAAAGGATAAGAGATTGTGACAAGTGGGGTTTATTCCAGAAATGAAAATTGGTGCAGTATTTGAAAATCAATTGCTGAAATTCATCACTTTAACAGAATAAAAGAGAAAAGCCGTATCTTTATCTCAGTGGAGCAGCAAAAGCATTTGACAACTTTCACACCCATTTGTGGTAAAAATTCTCAGCAAAAAGAGGACTAGAAGGGAACTTCCTGAGCACGAGAAAGAGCATCTATAGAAACCTACACACACACACACAAATAACATACTTAGTGGTAAAATATTGACTGTTTTTCCCCTAGGAATGGAAACAAGATAAGGATATTGACTCTTACCACTTTGTCATCACTGAACATAGAGGTCATAACCAGTGCAATGAGGCAAGAAAAAGAAACACAAAGCATAAAGATATGGGGAGAAAAAAACTGTATTTATAGATGGCATGACTGCTTATGTTAAATAGTGACACCACCATTTACTAGCTTTGTGATCTTTGAGTATACAAGCCTTAGCGTAATCATCTGTAAAATGGTGATATCATGTTATGAGGATGGGATAGGATAGTAAATCTAAAGTGATGAGTCCTTTGTCAGATTCATGGATTGTTAGCATTGATGATGATGGTGGTGGTAATTTGAACAATTCAGGACTTTGCCCAGAATTTTAATCTCTCTATACCTCAATTTCCTTGTATAAGCAGAAATAATAAAATTACCTATCTCACAGGGCTTTAAGAGCATTAATATGCAAATTTACATAAAGTTCTTAGAACAATGCCTGGCAAATTAGTGATCAATAAGGGTTAATTATTTTTATTATTTCCAAATTATGTGTTCCACAACTTTGAATAATCTCTTATCTTTTTATCATTCTCTGAGCAGCCACCCTATCAGAAAGGATTTGAGAAATATAGTGGATCTTCTCTAGAACCAAAAGTAATTAGTAAATAAAGAAATTTAATCAAATTCAATAAGCATTTATTGAATACCAGTCTGTACTAGGCATACCTATGTACTTTAGTCTCCTTCAACTTTTTTTTTTTTTTTTGACAGCTAGTAAGTAGTTTATCAGTGGGCACAAATTGGGTGAGGGCGGTGGTGGCAAAGCCTTCACAAGTGCAGGGCCCACCGCTTGTCCAAGGGGTTATGATTGGGGATGTATTTGACCCCACAATCATCTGAGATGAGGCACTTCTCAGCCACATTGTTACAGAAATGAAGTGTCACCCAGATGGTTACTGATGGAAATTTCCACCTAACCCTTTGCTTGAGCTAAGCTTGCTTTCAGGAATCAAGGGCAGGATGCCAGTAACTACAACATCTGGTTGAACCAGTTCTGCTTTATGGCAGTGGGGTGCCATGCACAGAAGATGCCAGCACAGAAGGGCTGAGAGCAAACAATAGACTTCTGCGCATGCCCAAGCCACCTGCCAACAACCGCAAAAGCAACCCACACCTGTTCTGCCCGAGATAATGTCTGGGTTCCATGTGCAAAAAGTACTGTGTACAAAAGTACTACAGGCAAAAGGGGACCATCGATGCATGCCCATGTTGCCCCCCTTTACCTCACTCTAATCCCCCATAAAAAAGCCCCGTTCACCTCCTTCAGGGAAGAAGCACTTTCACGGGCACGAGTCCCCTCTCCTCCATCCTTAATCAAAGAATAAAGTTTTTGCTCTGTTTTCCCGAATCTGGCTTCATTCAATTGGTGCGAGCAACACTGGACAGGAGACCCATTTCGAGGGTCTGACCCAAGGAGAGCCCCAGGTCAGTAACAACATGTTTTCGAGTTCATCAGCATTAAACTTGGGAAAGCCTCACTTATTGCCTATATGGATCTTCTGACAGAGAACTTGAACTTGGCCCAGTGTAGCACCTCACTCACGTGCTCCTTGTTTTGAAGCTTCGTGCAGATGGACATGATGACTTGGCTAATGTGGACTCTGGCTACTATACCCTGGGGTTTTCCAGAGGCACCTCGCATACTTTTCTGGAGCCTAGAATGGGGATGGCACAAGGTCAGACGTGACCATCAACAGGAAAGGGTTGTCTCCAAGGTCCTTAGGGCAACCCATACAAGCAATAGGCTGCTACACTACCAAGGAGGCTGCTGTCGCAGCCATTGGACCCCTGGCCCCCATTCCTTTAATTTTTTTTTTTCTTAAGATTTATTTTTTTTATTTATCTCTCCCCACCCCCTCATTGTTTGCTCTTGCTGTGTCTGTTCATCTTCTTTGGTTCTTTTAGGAGGCACCGGGAACTGACCCCAGGATCTCCAATACGGGAGGGAGGTGCCTAATTGCTTAAGCCACCTCTGTTGCCTGCTTTGTTGTGTCTCTCCTTATATTTTTCTTCTTGTGTCTCTTGTTGCATCATCTTGTTGTGTCAATTTGCTGTGCCTGCCCATTGCTCCAGGTCGCCATCCTGCTCATTCTCTTTAGGAAGCACTGGGAACCTCTGTTCCCTGCTTTGTTGTGTCTCTCATTATGTTTTTCTTCTTGTGTCTCTTGTTGCATCATCTTGTTGCATCAGCTTGCCAAGCCTGCCTGTCACACCAGCTTGCTGTCTTCTTTAGAAGGTACCAGGAACTGAAACACGGACCTCCCATGTGGTAGGCGGGAGCCCAATCGCTTGAGCCACATCTGCTTCCCTCCTTTAATTCTTTTTTTTTTCCTCCAAGTTTTTATTACACAAAGAGAAGGGGCTCAGTCTTTCTTGGCAGCTGCTTTCCTCATGGCAGGCAGGATGTTGCTCAGCTCCTCTCTCTTCCTCTTGGCACGGATATGTGTCCCCACCCTTTTCTTGATGAACTTGAGGGTCCGTTTGTCCTTGGAGACCTTGAGCAGCTCCATGGTGCGCCGCTCGTACTGGGCGAAGCCACACACCTCTTGGGTCATGTCCCGCACAAGCTTGGTGTTCTTGGTGAGGCTCCCGCAGCAGCAACTGTGCCTCGGCTTGCTCATGTTCTTGGACACTTTATGGACCTTGTTGAGGCCTACGGCCATGGGGTAGCGCAGAGCCATGGCTGCTGCCCCTTCAATGGCTGCTGCGGCGGAAGCTCTTTTAATTCCTAAATCAACTTTTGGGTGGGTACTACCTTCTGTCCCTTTTTATGGGAAACTGAGATGCAGAAAGGTTAAATAATTTACCCAAAATCCCACTGCTAATCACTGACAGTTAAAATATCATTTCCAGTCTTCCAAGTCCAAGCATTCCACTATTTCTTAGTCATATACAACACAAATAGCTTTCAACTAACCTCACCAGATTGTGTTTATTCTTATGTTCAGATAAAATTAGTCAGTCACGAGCCTTTATTCTAAATGTCCAAATTAACATTGGAAGTGTGTGTCAAATGAATCTAGACTGTTGCTAGGGGTGGGGAAAGAGGGAGGGAGGAAGTTTCTCTCCATTCCAAGTGATCTGGACCCACACCAGTGTTTCTGCCCCAGTTCTCTAGATTCTATGCTATGAGAAAGAGAAATCCGGGTTTATAATAAATGGAGTCTCATCCAATTCTTACCAGGTTTAAAAACAAAACCAAACAAACACTAAAATGTAACCTGTATTAGAGCCTTGCACAAAGTCAGCCTTCATTGCTTACTGCTGCATATTGGTCTAGAAGAAGAAATATTTCATTAACTACACTTTTGCTGTAGATTTCATCCAGTTGCCATAGAAACTTTGGAGGAGAAGCTTGTTTTTAACCCTTGGACTAGGTTTGCCACCTAGTTTTATGGCTCTATTTAAAAAGCCCTCTTGTTATTTTAAACTCTTCGCCTTCTGCTCACTGCTTTCTCCTCCTGTTAGTCTGCTGGACAGGACCCGTTCACTGCCTTCAAACTGCCACTTACAATGAATGATTTTCAAGGCACAATTCCTGAGGGTAGATGCCTACAGCCAATGGAGCTTTCCGGGTTTATCTGTGAGATGGGTTCCATTTGCAACAGAATTTTTTTTAAGCTTAAGTTCCACTTCATCAGAAATAAAAAAATGAAGTCTTGTTTCTGTTGCGTCTGCTGAGCAAGATTCCTCACCCAGCCCAAGTCTTTACAGAAGGCATCTAGCTCCCACCCAACCTCCCAGACAGTCTCCATATTGGAAGAGTCTGGTTTCTAGATGCTCTGAGTTCTGTTTTCCCACTGGTCCCTCCTCACTGCTCCTCAAATACACCATTTGGGCTGTACCTGCCTGTACAGCTTTCTCATCCCGAAGGGCGATACACATGTATCTCAGAGCAGGAATCTGGGCTTAGTTTACAGCCAGCAAACTCTCAGGATGTGAACTCCTGCCTGTCTCCTTACTGGGTGACATCTTTCCAACATTGTCCCTTTGTTCTCCTACCTGGGAGCTCATTTAGTACATATGGAAATTCTCATCTGTTTACAATTTGTTTCATTCCATGGGAGAGAGGTAGGTGTTAGACAACTGGGTTGTATTTAGTGGGGTCAGTCGGGGTGGCCTTGCTCTGGTTAAGGGGGGAGGTTGAGAGCCAGATGTTGGGCATTTGTGAAAGCTAGAAAAATGTAACCTGTGGAGGATAGCTTCCATGCTCTATGGAAGATAGGTTGTGATCAGGAACCATGGCTGAGAATAATTTCACAAAAGTAACATGACTGTCCTGCAAAGCCAGACAGTCTCCCAGAGAAGTGGAGGAGGAAGGGATCTCATTTATCTCCTTGTCATGACTGCCGCTCCACTGGGTTTAACTCCCCAAGGCTAAAATGGAAACGAGGTACAAAAGTCTATGAAGGAGCTTGCAACTGCCAGCTGATTCCACGTCACAGGTGTGCTACCCACTCAGAAGAATGTCTTGTTTTAGAGTTCTCCCTACCCAATCTCTGCATTATGGAGCCCCAGGGAAAGGTCCTGTTGACTCCCAGATGCATGAGGGAAGAAAAAGATTCATTGCAACCTGTTCTGTTCCTGTGATTACTGACTAACCAGTAAGATAAGCCAGCTCATCAGTGAAATGCTCCCTAGAGATAATAAAGTCCAAAGGTAACCATTTTGGCTGGGTATGTGGCAACAAATATCCTAGGCTGACAGATATTCCAGGTGAGCCCTAGGCTTGGGCGAGGAGGAGTTTCAGTGCTTCTCTGGGTCATCTGGAGCTACAAACGCCTTGTATGTCTCATTTCTGAATGTTACCAATGCCTCAGACAAGCCCTGGTGCAGAGGAGATGAATAAGATTTTGTGAAATGTGAACCAGTTTTTTTTTCTTTCTATAGCTCATAGATTTTTTTTTTTTAAAGATTTATTTATTTTATTTATTTATCCCCCCCTT
Organism: Cabassous unicinctus; assembly: GCA_029593785.1. NCBI lineage: Eukaryota > Metazoa > Chordata > Mammalia > Cingulata > Chlamyphoridae > Cabassous > Cabassous unicinctus. The sequence continues at coordinate 18,562 of JAQZBX010054394.1, forward strand.
GCTGCTTGTGCTGCTGTGTCCATTCGCTGCGTGTCTTCTCTGTGTCTGCTTATCTCCCCCTTGCTGTGAGGTCCTGCCGCATCAGCCCACGGC
>JAQZBX010054395.1:0-18660 GCA_029593785.1 Cabassous unicinctus
TGTGCCCAGACCGCTAGGATTGCATGGCAGCTCGGGACCTAGATGCCAATCCAGTTCTGCATTAGGGCGGTCGGCGTGGACTTCGAAGCCCTGGCACAGAAGAAGCCCCTTGTTCTCGCCGGCGGGGCATCAAGGGGCTTGGAGGCTGGAGTAGAGGGACTTGCTGGGGGCTGGGTGGGGACTAATAAACCGGAACCGAAGCGGGGATGGGGGTGGGGGGGAATTCCTGTGCCAGGATGGGATGTTCACACATGAAATGTTCCAAGATGTTTGGTACACAGAACGGGAGCCAGAAGGTGACTAGAACCTGTCCTATAGGGTAGAAAGCCCACTGTCTAAAACATCCCCACCAGGAGACAGCATGTTCAGTGGTTAATGAAGCTCACTTAGTGAAGAGATCTGCAGATGTCAATATAGCCATCACAGGCCATGAACATGAGAACAGCCTCAGAATGCCAGGAAGTTCAATAAAGAACTGCCAGACAGCCATTGAAGGAGATGGATTTTGTCTGAGAGAGCACATCAGCTAGAATTTTAGGAATTATTGAAGAGAAATAGCATGCATCTATCAAAGACATGAAGGAAGATACATATTGTTGACTCTAAAGTCTGACTGCAGATTATGGTACCCACAATGATTAGGTTTCCCCCAACAGTGACAATGTAGGTGATAAATAAGATACTGCATAGAATTCTTTGCACCTGAGGATTCTGCATAAGTACTTTTAGAATGAGTTCTGTCATGCATAGCCTGTCTTCTTTAGTTCCAATGCTAAAGAGGGACTCAGAACTGAGGCATTCATATTCTTAATAGCAAGATAGTGGACATTTTATATTTTGGATTTTCAGAGAAACCCAAAGCATTTTAATAATATAAGTAGTTTAATCCCATGCTGTGCCTGAAGAGAAGAAACATGGTACTTTTTAAATTTTACAAAGCGAGATGAGAATGAGCCTTTGAAGTTGCCTAATTCAGTTTCTTAAATGGAGGCTGGAATCCCTTCTACCACACCTTCTGACAAGTCACTGGGTCTTTGCTGCAGAACGTCTGGGCATAGAGAGTTCACCTTTTAATAAATCTGATTACCTCTCAACCAGTAAGAAATATTAGAACACTTTTTGAAATTAAAAACAAATCTTTCTTCAACTATTGGTTCTGTTTTCACAAATGGTTGATACATAGATTAAGTCCAATTTGCCTCACTTTTCAAAAGTCCTTTAAGTAAGCCACAGAAAAGCAGGGCTCTGTCTTATTCACTTATTTAGCCCAAATGCTAACTTCAGCGTCTAACCCAGAGTGGTATTTGTGGTATTCAATGACTGTTAACTGAGTAAAAATAAAAATGTTGGAAGACTCTTACTTGTTTTCCCTATGTTTTTAATTTTCCAACTAACTCCAAAAAAGAATGCAAAAGAATACACTAAAGGAATATGAACTAGAAATACTCCTATCACTCCTTCTCCACCCTATGAAGTCTCCCATGGTCTGCTTCCATGCTCTGCTTCAAACAGGCTGTATTTTACTCTGGCTATCTGGAAATGCAAGCTAAATGTTAGAGAGCATGGTGGGAAGGTAAGGAAATCAGGGTGTTTATTATGCTGGTTTCCTCCTGTGGTTTGTCAATGACTAGATACCTTTAACTAAGGTATACACAGCTCTGCTACAGATCCATTTCCTTCTGGGTTATTGTAATCACTTCCACCCCTGGCTTTCTCAAGCCTTATAGTGTTAATGGCTTTCCACCCTTGCTATCCCTGTGGTACTTTCTCATCCCTTTTTAGTTTCCCTTAGCTCTTTCCATTCCTGGATAAATAATCTTCATTAAACTCTTTTAGTCTCCTCCTCTGAGGATGCTCTTTCTTATCAGGACTACTAAGGACACAGAAAGTTGGCAGTTTGTACTTTTCTTTTGTAATAAAAAAAAAGTAGAAATAAAGTGGAGAAGAGTTTTCACTTCCATAAATTTATTTTATTTTAAAAATCATCCATACTTCATTTGAATATTGTTGTTACATAATTTATCTTCTGTTAGGGAAAAACCTGTGAAAGGCTGAAATGTAACAAAATATTTACTAAGTATCTTCAATTAAAACTTATGTATTACTTAGCCCACTGTCATTGAGGTTACATTGTTCTATGGGTTTTGTGACTTTCACTGTCTTTCAGCTATTTTTGTTTGAGTTCTTCAAATCATAGAAAACTGAGAATAGTGCAAATAATTCTTGTTTATAGAAACAATTGCTGTCTGCTGGAGGTTCAATTGATTTCCTCAACCATTGTAGCAAGCAGGCATCTATTTATAAATTCATTACAGCATCTCTGAGAGAGTAATATGTGTGGTACATTGGATTCTCCGTTTAACTGATTATAATGTCACACTGTTTCTCTTATTAATTAATGGGTTAAATACCATCTCTGTCATGTATTCATTTTGTAGTTGCCTGTGTCACAGTTTAACTGTGTTTAAAAATTATTTTATCTGTGGATACAGTGATTACTAAGAGAGATAAACTAAAAGACTCACAAAAATCCAGATCCTATTTCCCTCTGTTAATTCACCATTGGTTTGATTTTTCCATTTTTATTTTGTTTGGGATTTGTTTATATTCAATCCATTAATGAAAATCGCCTTCCAAACTTGCTTTGAATTCAAATGAAAACAAAATATGATGCTAAAGAACAATTTTTTAGTCCCCTAAATCCACTCCCATCTAGATTTATAATCTATTGAAAATACACTTCAACACACATGCAAACACATCATATCACATATTATAATATACCACACCACACCAGATTTATTGGTTAATGTTGGGATTGGGAAGACAAAGGCAGAATTTGCCACCAATGATTAGAGTTTTAACATCAATGTCATATGTAATTTTCTGGCATCAAGAAATAGGCTTGCTGAGGAAGATGGTGATGGACTAACAGGCAGAGATGAACACTCTCACAAAAACAACAGAGAAAGACCCAAAACCTGTCCAAGAGACCTGCTTTGGGGGTCAGCAGACCAAGAAAGTGCTACACAACTCCCAGGAGGGTGAGGGACAGAGAGATGAAGAAGCTGAAATGACAAATGTGAGTTACCAAGACCTTGTGGGAGCCAGGAAGGGTTCCCCTCCCCCACCCCAAGATATTAAGGTGGGGCAAACCCCTTGGCTCACTTCAACCAATTGAGAAGGGAACAGACATCTTCCTTCCTGTCAGCTGTTTCAAGGGAAAAGGGAGGGGAGGTCCAAGTACTTTTCTTCAATAAATTCATCCAGGAGAGCCTGCTTTGAATCTCTGATCTGGAGATTCAACACAGGAACACAGGAAAGCTGAGACTGGAACACCTCCATGGAATGTTGCACTGATTAACATCATCTGCTGGCTGGTCCAGAAATTGCATGGAAAAAAAAACTGTTCACAGTCTCTATACCCAACCCCTGGAAGAAAATCTGTGCCCCGCTAGTGAGTCCCTGGACTGATTTTGAAAACTTAAGCTAGGAAATTTTAAAGATGGAGAATAAGGTGAACCAAATATAAAAGAAGAGCTGTGGAAAAAACAATAAGCAAGAGAGGGAAATTGGCCATCAGAGAAAATACACCAACATTTTCAGGTGCCTAGGCCTCAGAAAAAAATTACAAGCTATATTAGGATACTGGAAGAGATAACCCAGGCAAAAGAACAAACCAAATACACTGAAGAGATGCAGGATTTAAGACAATTAGTCATAGCCACACAATTCTTCTAAATCAAAGGATTTATAGAAAATATGACTAAAAATGTAAAGGATATTAAGAAGACACTGGGAAAGCATAAAGAACAATTTGAAAGCCTGTGAAGAAAAGTAACAGACTTATGTGAATCAATCACATGATGGATTAAATTAAAAATACATTAGAGGCACCTAAAAGCAGATTTGAATTGCTTGAAGACAGAATTAGTGACTTCAAAGGGAGAACATCTGATCTGGAAACACAGGAAAACAGAAAGAACGGAGAATGGAAAAAAATGGAATGGATTCTCAGGGAATTGAATGACAACACAAAATGCACATTCACATTATTGGTGTCCCAGAAGGAGATGAGAATGCAAAAAGGACAGAAAGAGTATTTGAGGAAATAATGACTGAAAACTTCCTAACCCTTGTGAAAGACATTATTCAATATCCAAGAAAAGCAACACACACTAAACAGAATAATTCTGAATACACCTTCCCCTGGCACCTACTATTCAGAATGACAAATATCAGAGATGAAGAGAGAATTCTGAAAGCATTACGAGAAAAGCAAAGAATCACATAGAAGGGAAACTCAATAAGATTAAGTTCAGACCTCTCATCAGAAACCATGGAGGAGAGAAGAAAGTGATATGATGTATTTAAGGTACTGAAAGAGAAAAACTGTAAGCTAAGAATTCTGTATCTAGCAAAGATGTACTTCAAAAATGAAGGTAAGTTCAAAGTCATCACAGACAAACAAAAACTGGTAAGATATGTCATCAAAAGACCAGATTTGGAAGAGATATTAAAGGTGGTGCTGCATCTTGAAAGTAAAAAACCAAGGGTGAGAGATTTGGAGAAGAGTTTAGAAATGAAGATTATTAAGAAGGGTAAACTAAACAAGAAGATAGACAATAGAATGGTATGGCAACAGAGAACTGAAGGAAAAATGGATGAAGTAATGCCTTTTCAGTAATAACACTGAATGTTAATGGCTTGAACTCCCCAATGAAAAGACATAGACTGATAGAATGGATAAAAAAATATGAACCATCTATATGTTGTCTACAAAAGACCCACCTCAGACATAAGGATAAAATCAGGTTAAAAAAAGGTATTCCATGCAAATAGTAATCAAAAAAGTGCTGGAGTAGACCAGATATATGTAAAATAATAATATTATAGTGTATGAACAATAATTACTCAGTGCAACTAGCAAATTGTTCCTGAGATCAGTATTCTATAAGTTCTTCAAACAAGATAAACACATGCTTTTAATTCAGGAGGACTGGAGAAGAGATATATTTTTGGGTACATCATTTTTCTTTAACCCTTTCTTATGCATACTTGTTAATTAAAATAATCCATCTGGATTAATAATGATTTAGCATGACTACAGTTGAAAAACATTTTGAGTTTTTCTGCTTCAAAAAATTATGAGCTGGCATACTGTAAATTGCTGTAATTCATTCCAGTAAGATGCAAAATTTTCTCAAATAAGAATTTTGTTATCCAGAAAGAATTATGGCCTAAATGGAAGTAAAATAACTAAACCAATAATTAATTTCATTCTTAAAGATTATTATATCCAATAGTTAGAGCTGTAATATAATAATTAGAATTGTTATAATTAATTGCTTTTATATTAAAATTATTATTTTCATCTATAAATGTTGCTATACTCTCTATTTCTTATAATTGGTTATATTAAATCCAAACTGGCCTTGGACTCTTTTTTAAAATTTGTAATTTCTTTCTATCTATTTTTCTATTTATTTTACAATTTTACAATAAAGGTCTTTTTAACAGTTTTTTTGAAAAAAAACATCGATTGTATTCTGTGGATAGATCATATGGTGTATTAGTCAGGGTTCTCTAGTGAAACAGAATCAACAGACGATATCTGTAAATATTATGAGATTTTATAAGATTCTCTCACATGACTGTTTGGATGCACAAATTCAGGTTCCACAGGCAGGTTGCAAACCAGGTGCTCTGATGAAATTCCAATGAAGGTCCTTGATGAGTTTCCCAGAGATGCTGGCTGTCCAAAGATGAGCTGGGAAATTCTCTCAGAATGCTGAAATCACTTCCTCTTTTAAGGCATTCAATTGATTGGATAAAAACGCTCACTGCTGTTGGCAATCCCCCTGGTTGATCACAGATGTAATCAGCCATCCATGCAGTAAACTCACTGTTGACTAAAGTCCATAAATGTTCTTGTACTAAAATTAGCCCAGTGCTTGCTTGACCAAACAACTGGGCAAAATTACCTGGCTGAGTTGACACATTAGCCTAACCATCACAGCCCATCCCTTGTCAACTCAGCAACCATGCACATTACCTTAAAAAATACTTAGTCTTTAGGTAAAAATAATAACAGAGAAACATATATATATATTCTGCTTAACAATGTTCAACTCTCTTGTGTATAACCAGGAAAAAGTTAATTCCCTACAGAATAGGGTGCAAGTCCTTGAGTAATATTCACTCTTAAACTTGACATCCTTAAATATTATGACATGAAACTAATAAAACTTGTCATATGATAATGGAAAAGTTTGGGGAAGAAAACAAAGAAATTCATTTTATATACATACATAATTATACTCATAATGAAATAAAGAAGAAAGATTCATGACTATTACAGTCCCTATTTCTGTAACTGGTCATGTGGTCGAGGTTCATATTTATCACTACCTTCTTCCACTACCAAGTCCATGTTCCCATTACCTTCAGCAAGCATTTCAGCTGGGTGTGGATCTTTGCCTGATGGAGTGACCCAAACTTTCATTCCTGAGGATTCTGGGCCATTGTTAATCCTGCTTGGATTGAGTTTTTGCAATCTTCCATTGACTATGGCAGTACTAAGAGACACACTAGAGGAACTACTGTATTCCAGGCAAACTCTTCTTTACCTTGCATTAGGTAGATGCAATCCCATTTCCCCATGATAGAATCAATCATCCCAGTCATACATTAGTTCCCTTCTTTGTCTGTTGATTCAGAGGTAAGAGGAGTCAAGAGTGGCCAGGTGGCAGTCTTATCTTCCATTTCAGTGGAATCACTGTAGTGTTCCCTGGTGGCAGCACTCTTCTTTTTGGAACTAAGACCTGTAAACCAGCAGAGCTTAAGATTGCAGGGACAGGAAGCAAAATTTTTCCTGGTGGGTCACTAGGAATAATAGTGAGTGGTGCAACTTCCATTTTCACCCCTTGATTCCTGGACCCATGAGCCTGGCTATGGGAGAAACAGCACCATAGACTGGACACTGATTTAGAGCATACATAGCCTCCTGGAGAATACTGCCCCAGCCCGGCAAGATATTCCCAGCAATTTGGCATTGTAATTGAGTCTTCAAAAGGCCATTCCAACATTCTATCAATCCAGCTACTTCAGGATGATGGAGAACAAGGTAAGACCAGTGAATTTCATGGACACATGCTCATTCCTGCACATCATTTGCTGTGAAATGGGTTCCTTGATTAGAAGCAATGCTGTGTGGAATGTCATGGTGGTAGATAAGACATTCGGTAAGTCCATGGATGGTAGTTTTGGAAGAAGCATTGCATGCAGGAAATGAAAACCCATATCCAGACTATGTCTATTCCAGTTAAAACAATTCACTTTCCCTTCCATGGTGGAAGTGGTCCAATGTAATCAAATTGCCACCACGTAGTAGACTGATTACCTCAGGGAATGGTGCCATATCAGGGGCTGAGTGTGGGTCTCTGGTGCTGACAGATTGGGCATTCAGCAGTGGCTGTAGCCAAGTCAGCCTTGGTGAAGGGAAGTCCATGTTTGCTGATCCCATGCATAACCTCCATCCCAATCTCCATGGCCATTTTGTTCATAAGCCCATTGGACAATGACAGGAGTGGCTAGGGAAAGAGGCTGAGCATTAGCCACATAAGTAGTCATCTTATCCATTTGATTATTAAATTCTTCCTCTGCTGAATTCACCCTCTGGTGAGCATTCACATGGGACACAAATATTTTCATGTTTTTCACCCACTCAGAAAGGTCTATCCATATCCTTCTTCCCCAGAACTCTGTCACCAATTTTTCAATCATGTTCTTCCAGGTCCCTGACCATCCAGCCAAACCATTGACAACAGCCCATAAATCAGTGTACAAATGCACCTCTGGCCATTTCTTTTTCCAAGCAAAACGAACAGCCAGTTGCACTGCTCAAAGTTCTGCCCTCTGGGAGAATTTGCGCTCACCACTGTCCTTCAAAGATGTAACAGAAAAGGGCTGCAGTGCTGCAGCTGTCCACTTTTGGGTGGTAACTGTATATTACGCAGAATCATCTGTAAACCAGGCCTGAGTTTTCTCTTCCTCAGTCAACTGATTGTAAGGGTCTCCAAGAGGCCAAAGCTGTTGGCTGGGAAAGAGAAGGTAATATTTCAGGAGTAGTAACCATGGGCATTTGGACTACTCCCTCATGTAACTTACTTGTGCCTTCAGGACCTGCTCAAGCCCTATCTCATATATAACACTTCCATTTTATTTTGGAGTGCTGCTGTGCACACCCAACTTTATGGTTTGATGAGTCAGACAATATCCAGATCATGATAGGTAACTCAGGTCTCATTGTAACTTTATGGCCCATGTTTAAGCGTTCTGTCTCTACTAAGGCCCAGTAGCAAAACAAAAGCTGTTTCTGAAAAGAAGAGTAGATATCTGCAGAGGATGGCAGGACTTTGCTCCCAAATACTAAAGGTCTGTGTTGGGATTCTCCTATAGGGGCTTTCCAAATGCTCCAGACAGCCTATTTACCACTGAAACTTCCGGCACCATTGGATCTGCTGGATCCTATGGTCAAAGTGGGAGTGTAGCTTGTACAACAGCCTGGGTTTGTCACAGAGCCTCCACTTGTTCTGGTCCCCAATCAAAACTAGCATCTTTTTTGGTCACTCAGTAAATGGGCCAGAGTAGCACACCCAAATGAGGAATGTGTTGTCTCCAAAATCCAAAGAGACCAACTAAGCATTGTGTCTCTTTTTCCATCATTGGAAGGGCCAGATGAAACAGCTTATCTGACAATTTAGAAGGGATATCTTGACATGCCCCACACCACTGGACACCTAGAAATTTCACTAAGGTGAAAGGCCCTTCTATTTTTGTTAGATTTATCTCCCATCCTCTCTCATCCAAATGCCTTACCAATAAGTCGAGAGTCTTAGCTACTTCTTGCTCACCAAGTCCTATCAACCTGATATCATCAATATAATGCATCAGTGTGATATCTTGTGGGAGGGGGAGATGATCAAGGGTCCCTGCAGACAATATTATGACATAGGGCTGGAAAGTTGATATATACCTGAGGGAGGACAGTGAAGGTATACTGCTGGCCTTGCCAGCTGAAAGCAAACTGTTTCTGGTAGTCATTACTAATGGCAATTGAGGAAAAAGCATTTGCCGGATCAACAACTGCATACCAAATACCATAGGATGTGTTGATTTGCTCAAGCTATGATACCACATCTGGGACAGCAGCTGCAATTGGAGTCACCACCTGGTTAAGTTTATGATAATCTACTGTCATACTTCAAGATCCATCTCTTTTTGCATAGGCCAAATAGAAGAGTTGAATGGGGATGTGGTGGGATTCACCATCCCTGAATAACTCAGATCATTGATGGTGGAATTAATCTCTGCAATCACTTCCAGGAATCCTGTGTTGTTTTTAATTTACTCTTTTGCTATGCAGAGGCAATTCTAGTGGTTTCCATTTGGCCTTTCCAACCATAATAGCCATCACTCCACAAGTCAGGGATCAAATGTGGCAATTCTCCCAGTCACTGAGTATGTCTATTCCAATTATGCATTCTGGAACTGGGGAAATAACCACAAAATGGGTCCAGGGACCCACTGGACCCACTGTGAGATGGACCTGAGCTAAAACTCCATCAATCACCTGACCTCCATGAGGCCTTACTCTGACTGGTGGACCACAGTGACATTTTGGGTCTCCTGGAATAAATGTCATTTCTGAGCCAGTGTCTAATAATCCCCAAAATGTCTGATAAGTTCCTTTTCCCCAATGCACAGTTACTCTAGTAAAAGTCCAGAGGTCTACTTGGGGAATGTTGAAAGGAAGATGAACAGTATAAATTTTCGGCAGTCCAAGGGTACCTTGACTTCTCCTCATTCAAGGGGCTCTGTGTCTGTAAACTGTCTCAAGTCTGGGAATTGATTAAGGGGCCATGATTCTCTGTAACTCTAATTTGAGTTAGGGTTTTGTTCACTCGACCTAGAACTCTTCTGCTTATAAAGATCCAGAAGAAATTTAATAGAATGCCTAGCTACTTCACTTCTAGGTACCCCATGACCTATTAGCCAATGCCATAAGTCTAGGCAACTCAGAGTATTTTGAGTGCCACTTTGAATCTGCCTTTCATTGCAGTAGCTGCACCCACCTTGTCTTTGGCTCTTAACTGCAGACACTTGACTATTACTGGATTGAGATCCAATTACCCCATAATGTATAAGGATTTTAATTCCATTACAGCCCTCCCTACAGTAATATCTGGACTACAGAGAAGAGCAACCACAGAGCTCTTTAGGGAAGATGGAATTAGCCTTTCAAATTTATTCCTAGCAGTGCTGTTTAAAGGTGTGACCTCTGGACATTCCTGTGGCAGGTCTTAAATGGCAAATCCATTCTAGCATTCCAATCTCTCTAAGCCTTTGAATTCCCCTTTCTTCTGTATACCAGGGCAAATTGGTCATCTCAACCTCCGATTTTAGGCCATCTTTGGTCCATGTTTAAGTCAGCCACTGGAACATACTGTTAGAGCCCTTTGGCTACAACGCTGAATCCAGAATTTCTGTTTAGGGGGCCCATATCAATAAATTCAGCTTGATCTAACTTTATATTCCTTCCACCATTATCCCATACCCTTAGTATCCATTCCCACGCATTTCCCCTGATTTCTGTCTATATAAGAAGGAAAACTCATGCAGCTCTTTCAGAGTATAGTGTATTTCCTCATGGGTCACACTTTGTATTTCACCTTTGGGGACTTGTTGTGATTTTAGTCTAGTAATAGGTCTCAAAGAGAAGAGGGATGGTGGGGATAGGTAAGGAGAAGGATTAGAAATGTCTTGCAAACTACTGACCTCAGGGCATTCCTTTACATTATCTTCTGGTGAGACAGGATTAATCTCTTCAGGCAGGGGTTAGAAGGCAGATTCTTCAGGGCAGGGTGTAGGTTGAACAGTGCATGCTGCAGTTGGGCTGGTGCATGCCTCAGGGTTAGGAGGAGGTCCAGACTCCCTGGGGCAGGCCAGAGACTGGGCAGTGCAGGCTCTAGTTTGGCTGGTACTCACCTCAGGGCTGGAAGGAGGTTTAGAAACCTTAGGGCAGACTTGAGCCTAGGTGATACAAGGTGGACAAAGTGAGTGTGGTCTCCACAGGGCAGGTCACCACAGGTTTATCTGTTGAAGTCTTAGCAAAATTTAGTTTTCCAGTGTCTCTGCTAATATTATCTTCATCCCATTAGCCTCCATCCAAATCCTCTGGGTTCCACTCTTTTCCAATCAAAGCCATCACTTTAACTACAGATACCCTGCAAGTTTGAGATTTTAGTTTCCTTTGTAACTCTGCTATTTGTACAATGAGTGCCAGTGTTTGAGACTCAGATATCTCAAGCCTGTGGCTGCAGGAAACAAGATTTTCTTTGAGAGCAAACATAGAAACTTTCACATCATTGATGGGGCGTTTAAGTTGCAAATGTGAAGCCTTTAATGCATCTCTTTCTTTTGTAAATATATCCAGAGTATCTAGGAAGAGCCAGCCAATAAACCTTTTGACTCCACAAAATTCTGTTAAGATGTTGAAAACACTCTTACTCAGATCCTTGCTGCTAATAAACATGAAAGTAAGGGATCCAGTGATGATATTTTGTGTATCTCCAATGCCAACTCACACAACGACATTGTTAATGCCGTCTTCCTTATTGGAACAGGAATCATTAATACCCTTGAGTCCAATTACAGTAGAAAGCCAATTGCAAAACTCCCAGAACCACCTTATACATCCCATGTTTAAGATTTTATTCCTCAAGAAACACTCCTGATAACAATCTGTATTAGTCAGTGTTCTCTAGGGAAACAGAATCAACAGGAGATATCTATAAATAGTATGAGATTTTATGATTCTCTCACATGACTGTAGGGATGCACAAGTCCAGATTCCACAGGAAGGTTGCAACGAGGGACTCTGATGAAAGTCCAATGAAGTTCCTTGATGAGTTTCCCGGAGATGTTAGCTGTCCAAAGAAGAGCTGGGAAATTCTCTCTGAATGCTGAAATCACTTCCCCTTTTAAGGCATTCAATTGATTTGATAAAAACACTCATTACTATCAGCAATCTCCCTGGTTGATCGTAGATGTAATCAGCCATCTATGCAGTAAACTCACTGATGTCTAAAGCCTATAAATGGCCTTGTATTACAATGAACCCAGTGCTTGCTTGACCAAACAACTGGGCACAATTACTGGGCTGAGTTGACACATTAGTCTAGCCATCACATATGCTATGTGAATATATCTCAATAAAACTGCTTAAGAAACACATAAATAATTGTGAAAGAATAGCCAGAAAAAGCAGCTATGTACAGCAGGTGAAACAGATAGATTGAGAGGGGAGGAATTTCCTTGTTTGTTTGTTGTTGTTTATTATTATTATTGAAAGAATGAAAATGCTTTATTAATGATTCAACTGATGAACACACAACTATGTGATTACACCAAATATCATTGATTGTACACTTTGGATAAATTGCAATATATATTAATAAGTATCAATAAAATTGATTTGTTTAAAAAAAATAGGGTTGGTTTGGGGGAAAAATACACCAAATATAATATACTATAGTTAGTAGTAATATTTTGTCAATGCTCTTGCATAATTTGTAACAAATGTATCACAACAATGCAAGGTGTTGGTATAGGGGTCGTGTATAGGATCCCTGTATGATGTTATGCATGTTTATTCTGTAAGCTCACAACTTTTACTATACACTTATTTATTATGTATGTTTATGTATGAATGATATACTTCAATAAAAATTTTAAAAAACATGAATATGGGTGATATTGCATATATAAGACTGTTTTTACAAAATATAAATACAAATGTACTGGAGAGAGAAAAAAGAATAGCAGCTATGTATGGCAGGTAAGGCATAGAGAAATTGAAAGGTGATGAGTCCTGTTTGTTCATTTGTTTGCTTTTTGTTTATTATAATTATTGGAATAAAGAAAGTGCTCTGGGAATGATTGGGGAGATGTATGCACAAATATGAGATTACTCCAAATACCATGGATTGTTCTCTTTGGATGGATTTATGCTTTATTAATATGTACCAATAAAATTGATTTGTTTAAAAGAAAAAAAAAAACAAAAAACATGCTCATAGGTCTACAGTTTGACTGCAACTTGGATAAGCCAGGGAAAGCTCAAATGAAAGTGAAGAAAATGTTATTGGAAGAGAGTGGAAATTTTACAAACAATATTGTCTTTAGCTAGCACATGGAAACAGAATATGTGCCTGATGAACTGTATGATATAAGGAGGATTCTAGGTAAAGTAATGAAGGTGTTTCTCACCTTATTCCATTTGTCTCTAGAAAAATTAGAGGAGAGAGAGTCATGCTAAAGAAAGAGCTGCTAAATATTAATGAATCAGGACTTGATGAATTTGAAAATAAAACTGTTTCTCATTCACAGCCTCTTTCTGTGTAAGTGGCTTTTATCTATTGTAGCAAATTCTAATAATATTCATGGGCAACTTACAAAAAATTACAGAAATTATATTAGTTTGGACAAAAAGGAATGGATTCAATTCAAAATCAACTTTGGACCACAATATTTATGTAGGTAAAAAGTAGCCTGAGAAAAATACTAACTTACAAAGACAAGTTATATATTATGGAAAATAATAGACAATAAAATGTAGATCAAGAGTTTAAAGGGAAGAAATGAAAGTCATGGAAACTCACTCCCAAAGTTATGATTGGCAATAACCAAGGCACTTGCAGCAATATGTCCCTGGCTGGCTTTCAGATTTTCTATAGAACATTCACTTCTGTGTGGCTCTGTGCTTTCCATTTTTCCCATTTTTAACATGTGTCTATAAATGTTTTACCATGCCATTGTATGTTGGTGTGGGGTAGGACAGATACTTGTCCCTTTAGTTCATGTCTTACAATTTAAAGGAACGAGACTCAAAAAGCTGCAACCAGGGAACCACACTCAGGAATATCATCCATACCTAGATATCATCTAGATGATGAGATATGGACCATAAGCCTGATTCTGATGCTAAACTTAATGTGGCTGGAGGGGGACCTTTGGAGAAGGGGAAATTTTGTGTTTTGTTTGTGGGACAGATGTGTGTTGTTGTGGCCAGAGGGCATACGTGGCAGATTGTGAATCAATGGCAATATACCTGGTTTTATACGGTCTTGCAAAGCATTGCCACTTCCCCATCAAGAGGTGGAGTTTATGCCTTTTCTTTTTGAACCTGAAAGGAACATTATTACTCTCTTGACTAAGAGTTTGGCAGAAGTGAATCTGTCACTTCCAAGTGACTTCCAAGGTTATGTTAACACAGCTTTACTTTGGCTCACTGTCCTGAGACACACGATTTTACAGCTCTGAATAACCATGTGAAAAAGACCCACCACCCCGAAGCCTCCATGCCTGAGAGGCTATGCAGGAAGAATGTGTAGAGATATAAGGGAGATGCCCAAGGAACACTGTCTATTCCAGCCCCCACTATGCAAGGCTTCCAAGCCCAGGCACCCGGCATGCGAGTAAAGAAACCTTTTAGATGACCTCACCCCAGTCATTTTCTGACTGCAACCCCATGACAAACCCTGAGCCAGAAGCCCCTAGCTGATCTGCTCAGAAACTCCTGAGCCACATAACCCATCTGAGATAATAAATGATTGTGTGTTTTTTTAAAGCCACTTAGTTTTGGAGTGATTTTTAATACAACAATAGTATCTGAAACACTATAGTAATTTAGACAGTGTGGTATTAACTCATGGATAAATGAACTAATTGAATAAAACTGAAATTCAAGAAACAGAAAAATGCATACATACAATAAATTAATATATGGAAGTGGTGGCATCACAGGCTAATGGAAAATTGAATGGTTATTCAATAAATAGTTCTGGGAAAGTTTAGTTATTTTTATGATATAAAAGGAAAGTACATCTCCACCTCACAACATATCTGCACATTAAAATGCTGTATGGATTAAAGCCATAAATGTAAAAACCAAAATTTTAAAATTTCTAAGGAAAATTATTTTTTTCAAACTCAGTGCAGGGATGAATTTGAGATGTAGTTGCTTTGACCTTTCTTCCTGAACCTTGCTTTCTTGTCTCTGGATCACAGCTTAAGTAGTGAATGCTTGATCTCAAAAGTGCCCACTCCTCTTTCCAAATGCCAACTCCTCCAACCTCTCTAATTTCATCAGCTACTAATTCCTTTTATTGGATTATTTTCTAATTAAAACATCTAGAATACTTTTGATTTCCTTCACAGATAAATAAATTACATGACTGGAATTTAAGTACCCTTAAGTGAATTTAAATTATAAGTAGAGAAAATAGGTGAGGGAAAAATTCCACCACCAGAAGAATGACTTCAGCACCAGCAAATGAATGATCTATGAAGACTTGAGTCATCCAAGCCTAGAAAGAAATGGTCTTCTTCTCTTGCAGCAAGTCTATGATCATTTTGGGAGCAATGGCAGTAGAAATCTCCTCCCACAATCACCCATTCCTTTTCACAAATTTCTTGCTTCACCTTCAACGAGACTTCAGCATTTTTAACTGGATGGTACATGGGAGTAGGAACATCTGTGAGACAGTCTACTGAAGAAAGCTGCTTCCTTCAGAATGTCTCTCACAAAGACTGCATTTTTGACATTATATCTCATTTCTTTTTTCTGGAAGACTTTTTGGCATTCTCGGATCAACCATTAAAATAATTTCATCTCACGTGACTTTATATCTATATATACTTATGTAAAATTGTACTTAGTGCATGGAGCTTAAAATTTTACATTTACAGATGTGCTTTCCTGAGTTACTTTACTATGAGCTCCTAGAATATAAGAATAAATCACCTGCAGACATAAAAGGGAACCAGGCATTTAATGAGTGCTTATAAAACTTCATTTAATTAAACTGAGTTTCAAAAATCATCAGAGGGCAACTTAGCAGAGATAAAAATATTAAATTCTTCCCAGGCAAGAAAGCCCAATAAAAGTAATGTTTTGTTTGAAAATACACACACAGATATACACATACACTCTGGATTGACATTTATTGCAATTTATTTGAGGAAAGAAATGGGTAATATAAATCAAGGTGGATGGAAACTGCATAGACATTTTCTCTAATTTTCATAAGAGTTTAGTGTATCTTATATCTAACCAATACAAAGTCAATTCAGAGTGTTAAAAAAATTTAGGTGAATCATGGCTTCAAAGAAAGAACTCTATACTAAAAATCTGGAAATATGTATTTATTTTTCAGCCCAGTAATCTTGGAAAATATTGTCTCAACTTATATTACTAATTGGAAATGCTACGATCTTCTTTTCAGATGTATGAGTCTCTGAAATCTAGTTGTTGAAACTTTGTCCTAAACCACATAACACTTTTACCGCTAGACCAATTTTATATTAATCAGGGTGAAGTAGCATGTGCCACCTGTTATTTACTTACTAAAGTAATCAACAGATACAACCATCATTTTGTTCTTATTATTAGTTCTTGGGTATCTGAATCTGTGCTGAATATAAGACACTTTTGCTAACTTTAGAAAAGACTAGGGCCAATTGCATGTGCAAATATATATTTTTATGACATAATATGAGTGGAATTATTTTAAATTTGCTGTTACAATGTCTACATTTTTTTATTGTGATTTTTAAATGGCAGGAAATTATCCTATCTTTTGTGCTTCTAAGCAAGACAATCTGTATTCAAGCACCACAGGGAGAGTAAAATTAAGGATAGAAAGACAATAAGGAAATAACCTGAAGAAAATATGCTTACAATTTAAGTAAAAAAGTTTAGTTTTGGGGGTCTAATTGAGTTGAGGATAGAGAAATTTCATTTCCTGAGCTGTCAATCAGGAGGTGACATGGAGGGTAGCAGAATCAGTATCTGTACTTGCCTCTCAGAATCTGTGTACTTCTGGGTCAAGGAAAAATGAGAAAACTGATTCTAAACTTCAGGGTATATTAGTAGAAGAGATGAGCTGCCTAACATGTGAGTCCCATCTTTGGGGATTCTGTAGCTAATTGCATAAGTATAATTAAATAGCCTCACTTACAATTATGAAAATATACCTGCATTTACAATTGCAAGTAGATCCTCACAATTCATAGAAGTTTTCTGAGTATTTAAGAGATAATTTCCATTAGGAGGACTTCACCTCTTGATTTCTTGAGTAGTTATAACACTTTAAGAATTATTTGTTTATAGGTGTATCTCCCATTATAATCTGTGGTCTCTATTCAGATAGCAAATTTATCTTACTAATAATTTTATCTCCAGAATCTATAATAGTCTACATGCATTGTAAGTACTCAGTAAAAATTTGAGAATTAACAAAGTTTTAGGAGCATATTTATTACTCTAAACTACTGAAAACTATATGACTCTTTGAATGACTTTATATTTTATGAAAAAGTAAATATATCTAATGTAAACATTTACCAAATCCTTCAAATGTCTTTAAATATTCAATGAGAACAAGTAAGTCATTAAGGGACCCTCCAAAAATGTAAATCCTTTGATAAGCATCCCACAATGATAATTAAAATAAGATAAATTAAGTAGCTCACCAAGTTGCCAGAATCAACAACATAAGGGTAGATAAACAAGTTACTATTATGTATACAAAGTATAAAATAATGGAAAACACTTTTAGTCAGCAAGGTTTTGGAAATTTTATACTTTGTAATTTTGAGACTTAATCCAGGTCTTTTTGAAACATATAATCACAATCCTTGGCTAAATACATCTCTATTTAATTCCCCTTGAGAGCAATAGGATTTTGTCAAGTGATTCTGCAATAAGCACAGAAATGTCCCCTCAAAATTATTGAGATCTTAATAAACACCTAGTCAGGATATTGGTTAAAAAATAAAAGATGATTTTTAAAGAAATACCACAATATCCAAGTCAACTTCTTCATAGTAAAGAAAAATTGCTACCTCTCAATCCTGCAGACAATTGATTGGACTCACGGTAAACTTAGAAAAGCAGTAATCAGAGAGGGTGGATTGCCTATTCTTTATATAGACATTGACAGTTTTGCTTTTTGTTTTGTTTTGTTTCATTTTATTTTATTTGCAAGGCTGGGTAAGCATTTCTACATAGTATAGTTATTGATAGCTCAGTTTCTAAATTCTGATTTGGAATTGGAATCTCAGAATCTACATTTACCAACTGTATTACTTTGAGTAATTTACTCAATAACACTTTAACAATGAGAATTATAATACCACCCAAAACTTAAGGTGGTTTTAACAATTAAATAGGAAAATGAAAATACAAGTTTTAGAAAATTGTCTGTCAAATAAAATGGGCTAAATAAATGTGAGATATTGTTTACTATTATGTTTTTCCCCATGTAACTTTAGTGTTACAGCTCTACAATTAGTCTTACATTAATTTCCTCAAAGTCCACTCTCCTCCTAATTATACACAAAAGCATTCCATGTGGAATGGATGCATTGACTGAGCTATTATTAAATGCAATTACGGCATCTGGTTTTTACTTTACCATTTACATTACTGGGTAGAAATCTTTTGGCTGCCTTTCTCCACACTATCTTTAAAACTAAATAAATCTATTTTGGGTAATGGAAAAGCTTTTGTCATGGTGGTGATAGCAGCACAAC